>VOQZ01001057.1:0-27364 GCA_008079305.1 Phytophthora palmivora | reverse complement strand
CGACGACTTCGACTACCCTGCGTGCAACAAATGTGGCGGCATCATGAAGCCCAGGTACACTACGCTGCATTTCATCGTGATGAAGACTTTTTGTTAATCTCACTTTGTCGTTTTAGAGTTGTATTCTTTGGGAGAACATGCCAGCTGCAACGCGTACGACGGCATTGGAGCGCGTGAGCGATGCCAACGCGTTGCTGTTGCTGGTTGTGGGCTCATCGCTCAAGGTTTTTTCAGCCATGCGACTCATCAACCACGCACACACCCGCAAGATCCCGATCAGCATTGTAAACCTGGGACCCACGCGCGCCGATGAGCTGTGCAGCTTACGCATCGACAAGCCGTGCACGATGTTACTCACCGAGGTGGCAGACTTGAACTGATACTTCTACAAGACAGATACAATTAGAGCGATAGCCATAAAAACAATAACTTTGACGACAGCAAAGTGCTCGTTGGCGGAGCAATTCAATTAACGAAGGATGCAACACACCCGTGAACTGTTGTCGTCGAATATCTTACACAAGCAAAAACGCAGCGGTCTTTTCACTGGGACTCCATCAAGATAACCCAGTAAGTCGTCACAGCTTGCAAATACTACGTAGTAGCTACTTAGCTCCAGACAGTACGCGTCGGCAGCACCGACGAGGAGCCTCCGACAGGTAGTTGCGGCTTTGCACCGTTTCCGGAGCTTGCCGAGTTGAGGGATGCAACCCTCTGCGCTAGCCAGCTCGGGCCCTGTGACTTTGCTGGCTCTTCCTTCACCTCAGCCGTCGGTGCGACAGCTTCCGCTTTTTCCGGTTCTGGCACAGAAGGAGCTTCGTCCTCGACTTTAGTAGGCTCAGGTTGGGCAGGGGTCTCCGGTAGTGGCTCAGTCGTCTTGGACTCAAGTTTGGCTGATTTCTTTTCGCTGTTCGCCTTATCAGCGACAGCAGCGCATTTGCGGCTGTGTCGTAGCGGAAAGTGATCGATGCCGAGTGATCGAAAGGAAGACGCTCCATAACGGATTGACTGGCATTTGCCAACACTGGCACGGCAGCAGCAGCCTCACGAAGCTGAGCCTCCGAGAACTGGCGCAGGTTACAGTAGACTCCTTGACGCCAAGGAGTGGACCATCGTACTCTGGCATGGTCTTCTGGATCGTGCGGCCCAGAGCGTGGATGCACTGCACAACCTGACCAAGATTCTTCTGATTGAACAAATCCACCGTCTCGAACAGATCAAACTCAGCCACACCAATGCTGCGGCATGCGCGAACGAAAGCGCTCACATTTTCCATCTGTTTAAATGGCATCGTCGAGGTTTGGATGCGCGGAATCAGACCAGGCTTGATCTTGTTCATCAACGTGCACAGAATCACACCATCCTTCAAACTGTCACCAAAGCTCGCCAAGAACTTCTCGCCCAGCATCGCCTCAATCCATTCCTGCGCCTCTTCTTCAGCCGTAGGTCCAGAGCTAGCAGCCACGCTGGTTAATCCAGGAATGGACGACGCGACCTTTTCGTTCAGCGTTGTTTTCTTCACTTCATCTGACAGCTCCGCCACCGTCGCAGCGACTTCCTCGCCTGTTGGTACAGTCTTCGTAGGCGACATTTCACCCTCAGGTTGCGAGTCAAACGTCGTCAATTTGTCCGCTTTGCGGAAGCGAGAGAGTTGTTCGATCTTTTCAGCCGACGGAGGTGGCGGGGGAGGCGGAGCACGGTACGCGCTCTGAGCCGCGTCTGCTCCAAGCATGACGTTGTTGGTATAGACGTCGTCTGGCGCTTCATGTGCGGAAACTGCCCAGCGTCTGTTGTGCCGGGATGTTCTTACCGCCCGCGAGCTGGTCGGACGTGAACGAGCGCTGGTTCTTGATGCTCTCCTTTACGCCGAGCGTCGGTCCTTTAAAGTCCGGATAATTGCGCTGCACGGCGCGACCCAGCGCGAAGATGCAGCGTACGACGTTGCCGAGATCCTTGAGCTCGAAGAGATCCACAGTCTCAAACAGGTCGAACTCGTTCACGCCCATGACGCGACAGGCCTTGAGGAAGGCCGACACGTTCTCCATGAGCTTGAAGGGCATCTTGGACTTGGTCTCCACGCGCTTGACGACGCTCGGGTGGATCTTATTGGCCACTGTGCACAGGATTACGCCATCCCGCAGACCTTCACCGAAGTCGTCGCCGATCTGCATGTCCGAAATGGCCTCGAGCCACGCGCGCGCCTCGTTCTCCATGTCGTAGTCGTAGCGCTCAGCGGCTTTACGCGCTAGCTCGGCGTCCAGGCCGAAGCCGCCGCCACGAGCCTGCACGGGAGCTCGGAACGACATGATGCGGGAGGTTCTTGCTCTTCTTCTTGCGGTGTGTGGACCAATTCGAGAGTGCGGACGACGCGAGAGAGTCGGTCGGACGGTGCGGAAGTGATAGCCGTGCCAGCTGTGTCTCCGAAAGACCAAAAACCTGTCGAATCCGATCATTTGCCATCGGATTCGACAGGGGTTAACTCGATTAGACCACAAAGCGCCAGAACTGAAGTTTCCTCTCCCGACCCATGCCACGAGGCACGAGCACGACCACGTGCACGGAGCCAGCTGTAATCCGCAACTTCCGACACCATTCCGGCGTTCGGACCAACTTATTCCACGTAACATGTCAAGGCTACGACTGGTAAACAGGCATTGATTGCAACTTCAACTAGTGGTAATAGACTTTCATAGATAAATGCATCTGCTTATGCTTCGTATTGGTTGGAGTGGGGCGTCTTGGCCGAGTCCCAGGCCTGCGCTAGCCGCTTGGTCGACAACAGCGGCTCTGTCTCCTCCTTTGACCCGGTGAAGGTGCCACCATCCCGTTGCAGCACTTTGACAGGCGTGGTTGGTCCACTCACCACCGTTGTCGAGTACATTGTGTGTGTACACCACCACGAGCTGGTTGCGCTGCGGTTCCCATTCAGCAGCGCTTGTGTTTGCCTTCTTCGCCGCACGTTCATACAGCTTGGACTTGAAAGCGTACTCCTGACGCAGCATATCGAGCTGGACCGTTGCCGGAACGCTGCGAATAATCTTCCAGAACGACCAGATCAGGAGCAGCGAGAGGTGCTCACTCACGAGGATCATGACCATGCGTGTCGTGAGTGAGAAGCAGGCGAAGTCTGGACCAAAGCGGAAGTGGGAGAAATCACCGCCCATGGCGTAAGTGATTTGCTTCGAACATGACGGAGAGAAGAACTCCATCGCACCCGTGGAGATGAAGATGAGTCCAATATTGACGATCACGCCGGTAAGCGCGATGAAGTGGAGCATGTTTGCCACTCGCCGATTCCGCTAGCTTTGCGTGGGAATGGGCGTCGGTTGGTTCGACACAACCGGAATCCGTCCCCACGAGTCTTGAGAGCGTTCACGATCATACAGACAGCAGGCATCAGCGGCCACAGCATCGAAAACATGACCACGAAGCCGAATTGCACCGTCATGTGATGGTAGTCATCGTATGGGTCGTAGTTCTCCTGCTCACTCTCAAATAGAATCGCACGCGCTTTGGCATTGAGTAGCTCCACTTCGCGCTCGTTATTCTCGAGATAGCGAGCAGACGATCGATTCAATAGGTGCGCGAGGTTCTCGACGTTACGAGCAGTAGCATTGTCACGCACGTTAGCGTCCTCATTTCGGTACGACAGTTCTGCGAGGATGCGACGCTCGCCTTGCGCCTTGACCATTGCCATGACCTTCCGATCTGTTCCGCGAAGTCGCTGCTCGTAGTGTTTTCGGTGAATCCACGGGACAGCGACAGCGATCAGCAGATTCAGCAACTGAGTGATGATGATGGGAGTAAGGAAAAGCGTCTCCAAGTCGAGGTGGTTGATGTCGAAGGTTACCCACCCACGACACGGAATGCAACGAGTTTCACGGAGTCCCATCTCATTCCAAGCTGGCGGGCAGGAGTCACAATAGGAACCCGATCGATCCATGTATGGCCCAAAGCAGCAGTTCGCAGGGTCCTTCCAGATCAACGTGTTGAGAAAGTTGGTAATCGTGTCACCAGCACCGGGAATCACGTACACGAACGCCAGCAAGAAAAACCACGTGTAGTAGTTGAGGAAGTCCATGAGGAACAGCTTGCGAATCATAGACTTCTCGAACTGTTCGATGGTCTTCCAGTTCTCCCACTCAGTGAACATACGCGCGGCCTTCGTCACAATCACACTCCACTGAATAATATCCACAAACAAACCGTATAGGATACCTCCTCCGAGGATGTAGAACCACTGCGCCGAGAAGATTCCTCTGTCTGGGTAGCGCACCTTTAAAACCTCAAACGCGGTAATCCAAATAGCAATCACAAACATCATAATGGAGATTTGCACCACCATGAAAGTTACCACAGCCAGGTACTTCGGATAGCGCTTCCAGCTCGGGTAGTACTGATCTGGCAACCCAGTCACCGGATTCACAAACGCATCACCGCGGAACTTTGGGTTGCGGTACACGATCGTGTTGGCGTCGATGTTGTTCGCCCACATGTGGTTGAGCTCATTATTGCGTCGAGACCAAGCTTTGAGAAACCCGTAGCTCCAGACCACTGAAATAAGCACCGCCCATGCCACAAGCACACGCATGTATATTGGTGTGCCCATAACGCCACGTAGACACGTCAACAGCACACCAAGCAACGCGATCGGCACTAATGACTTGTTGTAAAAGTCCATGAACGCGAAATAATACCCAACCTTCTCACCAAAGTGAGCTCTCACTTTTCGCAAGAAATTCTCCGACAAAAACTCCAACTTTTGCGTTCCAATGAACGTCTTCAGCAAATATCTGTTGGTAGTAGGGTCATGCACTGGGAAAATCGATCGCACATTGGGATGATCTACTGTGATCTTGGCCGTCTCTCTAATAATATGGTCAATCACTTGGATCCTCTCAGCTGGGGTAACAATGGGGCTGCTCTGCACTACCGAGTCCACTTCACGCGAGTTGCCACTGCGCAGCCACGTCTGGAACCTCAGTCTCCTTCCATAGATGGCCAATGCCTCGTCATTCCCGCGGATGAGCAACACAAAGTACTTGCTGGCCTTCTTTCCGTCAGCTTCCACTCGACTAAAGTCTCCTTCTAATACATCCACATCCAGGCCGCTTGCCACCAGTTTCTCGATCAATTTGCCTTCCACTCCAGCGCTGATGTCCACTGCCACCTCAACATCCTCCCTTGTCTTCTCCTTCACAGATCGTCGCGTCACAACTGCAAAATCATAAGTGGCGCCGTCCAGTTCCGCGCCTTTCAGGTAGCGAAAAGTGCCTGGTTGCACCCCAGACGACTGGCCTGGTCGTGACGACACGGGTGACTCAAAGGTCCACTGGTCGTCCTGCAGCGCCAAACTCATGGCTCCTGCCGACAGATGGCGCTCAGATCGGCCTTGTACTTGGCCATTCATCGGTACGGACGTCACCTCGGGCGTCGCGTCGTCGTCTTCCATAGCTCCAGCAGCAGAGAATCTCTAGTCGCTGCTTGCTTGAATGGATCTGATTCACATGTTTGCGGTATTGCTGAAGTTGTGTACACTAAAAAGGAGCTGTCATTTCAGTACAATCTATCTTGATTTTAGTAAGCTCGAGAACATCTTTAACCGTCGTGAAGAAAACTACAGACACTAATGACTAGTGAGATGGAGAGCGAGTCGGACGGCGAGTACGAGATTTTGTATCCAGGAGACGACGCCACCCGCGAGATCTTGGACGACAGTGACTACTACAACAAGTTCATGCCGCACACGGACGCGCTGTCCGAGTCTGTGCTGAGATTCTGCGGAAGTTTCCCAGTCCGCATGGCGCCGCTCATTGCGACGTCCTTGGTGCAGAGATTCACGGACGCGCGCTTCAACTGGGCCACCAAGACGCTGCAGTCGTTCCTGGAGGTGGTGTGCTGGACCAGCGTCACGTACGCGACCTACTCATTGTACGGCGACATGCTATTGGCCCTGCAAGTTGGCACGTTCGTCGGCGCCATGATGTCCGTGTGTGACGAGGTCGTGCTGCAGTTCGTACGAGGCTTGGCACTCGTCATTCGCAACCAACCAGGAGGCGGAGACCTGCTGCAACGACTTGGCTTTGACGTCCCAAAGAATGGCAAGGCGCCGACGGACGGCCAGGAGATCACGCTCATTAAGAACTTGGTGTTTGGCTACCTTGGCGTCGTGGCGGTTCGCTCGCTGTGGGAAAACTTTCACGATATCAAGTTCTTTGCGCTGCTTACGGCATGCACGGGCGTAGCTTTTGTGGTTACTGCCGAGTTTTTCTGCCTCTGGCTGCCAACGCGACGTGTAGGACTGACACTACAGTCCCGCTTCACGAAAGTGCAGCGGAACTGGCAGGAACACTGCTTCCGGTCTTTCGTGGAGATGCTCTGCTGGACCATGTCGACGAGCTACTTGTACTACAGTTCGAACGACTTCTGGTGGGCCTTCCGAGTTGGCACCTTAGTTGCGGTGGGCGTGAGTCTCAGCTCCGGACTCGACCATCTCGCAGACATCGACATCAACAAAAGCGAGAAGGCTGAATACGGCTTCTGGGAGGAACGAGCTCTGGACGACCCATTCATGGCCGTAGCGGCTCGCTTGGCCAAGGTTCAACACACACTCGAGGCGTTCGGACGCGCAGTGGAGGCGGAGGCAATGAACATGTACGAAAACTTTGGCGAATAATTGCTTGGCAATGCCCTCGCATATCAATGCGTGAAGGGCTCTTTGAGTGCAAAGTTCTACATCGCAGCGTCTATATACAAGTGAACACAGCGATACTAACCAAACAAGCACGTGTCAGCTAGGTCTCGCCTTACTACAATGTGTAGATGTATCGACTGTTTCTAAGCTTGCAGTTACAACGACCACCTGACGTGGACTCTATTCGTCTACGTCGCTGTATGCTTACCATCTGAATAAGACATCATCATTTCAGGTCATTCATCTAGAAGAAAGTATGTTGCACCAAATCCAGTTCACACATTCACGGTTGCAGTGCAAGTTGCTGTTTGTGTCATTCCCAGTGTCACATCCTTACGCATGCCTCTGCATCTTAGGCCAAGATGCCAACCGCAGGACGAGCAGCAGTATCCAATTTCCCCCGTTCAGCTCAAGTCAAATCCACGTCAAGATGGCCCCCAACATGGACGCAGTCTCCGCACAGCAGGTGCATGTGCGCAACAGCCACATCCGCGAGATGGACTCGGACGTGCTGTTCCACATCGGCCTCACATGCTCGCAAAAGGAGCGTCAGCAGGTGGTCGACACTTTTGGTGACGTCAAGTTCTTCATCACGGGCGGCAGCGCTGAGCGCATGACTCACTTCGCGCACTCGGTGGCCAAGGAGTTGGGCATTGCAACGCCCTACGGCTACACACTGAGCCCCATTGGTAGCACGTCGCGCTACACACTATACAAGGTGGGGCCCGTGCTCGTGGCTAACCACGGCATCGGCATGCCGTCCATCTCTATCCTGCTGCACGAGGTCACCAAGCTGCTCGAGTATGCTGGCGCGCATGGCGCCACGTACATCCGCATGGGCACGAGCGGCGGCATTGGCGTCGATCCCGGCACCGTCGTCATCACATCTGAGGGTGTGAACAACAAGATGGAATCTGTGGACGAGGTGGCTGTGCTCGGCTCCACTGTGCTGCGACCGTCCATCTGCTCGCCAGAGGTGCGTGAGGAGATCATCACCGCTGCCAATGAGGTGGGCCTGCCCTACGCAGTGGGCAAGACGCTCAGCTGCAACGATTTCTATGAAGGCCAGGGCCGGCTGGATGGCGCTATCTGCGAGTACTCGCTCGAGGACAAGATGGAGTTCCTGCAGAAGCTGGCTGCCGCCGGCGTGCGCAACATCGAAATGGAAGCGCGGCTGATGGCTGGCTTCTGTCACAAGCTCAATATCCCCGTGGCGGTGGTCTGTGTGACGCTGCTGAACCGCCTGAACGGCGACCAGGTGCTTTCGAGCCACGAGACGTTGCAGGACTTCGAGCGACGTCCTGCCGCTGTGCTGCTGCACTACATCAAGACGAAGATCAAAGCGTAGATAAGTTTGCCAATGCAGGTATCCCCCAAATATAAAAGTCGTTTTTGCTGCAAGAAGAGCTGCAGACTTGGAACGTTGCAACCGACTGGTACAAGTTTGGCCATCAAAGCGAGATATCTGCTTCAGCTCGACGGGGGGAACAGTGCCAGCGCTAGAGAATAACGGCTGAATCTGACTTCACGACGGCTTTTACAAGCTCTTCCTCACTTTTCGATCTAGCTGCTAGGTGTAGTTGGTCTACGATGTCCTCTCGAGCGTCGACACCGCTCTGTTTTCAGTCTCAGTTGCAAGGATCCAGGTTGACTGCAAGCGTGGCGGTGAGCGGGATCACCAATATCGGAGGCGTCGAGAACCGCGAGAACCAGGACGCTTTCTTCACTTTCTACGATCCCAAGAACTCTGCCTTGGTGGTGGGGATCTTTGACGGTCATGGGAGAGACACTGGACGAGCTGTGGCCCAAGCAGCCAAGCAATACTTTGAGGCACAATTCCAAGGTTATTCACATGAGGACTATGCGCGACTGGATCGAGACCCAGAGGAATTCTTCCAGCAACTGTTTGCTTCGTGCCACCATGTCCTCAAGTACATGCTGCGAGATCTCTATGAACGAGCTGGACACTCGGTCGAAGAGCAACAACCTGAAGGATTCCTGATCCGACACAATCGGCAAACAGGAACTATCGCGAGTGTCCGCGGAGGAACAACGGCGACGATTGTTGTGGTCTTAAACGGCGGACAAAAGATCTACACGTCGAATGTGGGCGACTCAGCGGTGTTGCTGGCGTCAATGGGTCCTGCTCTGTGTGTAAACGATGTCAAAGTGTTTGGAAATGATGGTTCTGATGTTCACCAGCAAAACAATTTGCTTCATGATGAGTCTATCCGAGATGAAGACGAGCTGAGCAACAATCTTACATCAAAATCTCATCTCCTGCTGATAGCTGGGAACCACAGTCCTGAAAGTACGACAGAGTTTTTCCGAGCACGGGCTGCCCGTTGCAGTTCTCTAGACCCTGGAATACCAGCTTTACGCTTTGTCTACGACAACTCAGAACCGAAAACCCGGCGACTACCTATCTTCACCATGACTAGCAAAGGTGACCTGTACCAAAACCCGAGAGGTGACTATTACAAGAACGTCCGCGATGAATGGGCGACTGTGGTTGCAACGCCATTCAACTCGCTGTTCCCGGACGCACTGGCATTTACACGTTCACTTGGAGACTTCCACATGCACAGCTACGGTGTGAGCTGCGAGCCCACAGTGACGGAGCTCTCACTGGAGCAGGTTGTCGCTAGAGATCGCGTCCTCAACAATCAAGTAGTAGACAACCAAGAAGACCAGCAAGATAGCAGCGCATGCTACGACGACGAAGACAGAACGAGTTATGCCTCAAACAGCAGTAGCGACGGTCAGGAGCAGTGTTTTATGCTGGTGGTGGCGTCGGACGGAATTTGGGACAACTGGAAATTCCGCGAGCTCCACTCCTTTCTCAGCGATGCAAACAGCAACAAGACGCTGCACCAACATAGCCAAGTATCTGGAGAGTTTGTTCCAGTGGATGCCATCGTCTCGTCGCTCATGAACGCCAACCTGCGCCGTGCCAGCAGCAACTTCTGTGACCAAGCGGACAATATGACGGCTGTTCTATGCAACTTCAACTTCAGAACCTAAGTTTAATCATATGCGCAACAAGAGTTTTTATTAGTCAATGTGCACCACACCAACATTTCATCGCTCATCCACCGCACATTAACAGCAGGACACCATGATGCGCCGAGCGACCCAAAGCTTCGGCTTCCGATGCGCCTCCATCTCCAAACGCCCTAGCGTTGCATTGCTAAGTGGCAGCAAGTGCACCACTCGAGCGATGGCCAGCAGCGCCACTGGTGCGTGCGTCCTCTTCTCTCTGTCAGACGTTGACACACACGTCCACTGATCCTTTCGTCTGTTGCTCGCAGAGCTCGAGTGGATGCGGAACCGCGACCCGTACTGCAACGTGGGTGAGTCCATTGCCGCCAAGATCGGCGTGAATCTGCACCGCCAGCCCAACCACCCGCTGCACATCATTAAGACCAAGATCGAAGGATACTTTGACGACCTGCATCAGAATCAAGGGTACGACAGCAATTATGATGACAATAATGGGCTCTTTATGCTTAAACAATGTCTAATTGTTATTGTGGTTTTTGTTGTAGTGCTCCGAAGTTTACGGTGTTCGATGATCTGGACCCGGTGGTGACGACGTACGACTGCTTCGACTCGATGCTCGTGCCCAAGGACCACGTCAGTCGCAAGGTTACGGACACGTACTATGTAGATCAGAACCGTGTGCTGCGTGCTCACACGAGTGCACATGAAGTCGCGACGATGAAAAAGGGCTTTACGTCGTTCCTGGTCTCAGGTGATGTCTACCGTCGCGACGAGATCGATGCCAGTCACTACCCGGTCTTCCACCAGATGGAGGGTGTGCGCATCTTTTCCGAACTTGAAGCAACTACGCCTCGTGAGGAGAAGGTGGCGCATGTGAAGGAAGAACTGAAGAAAACACTGGAAGGCATGGCGAAGGAGCTATTTGGAGATGTGGAGATGCGATGGGTGGAGGCTTACTTTCCCTTCACGGAACCATCTCTTGAGCTGGAGATTTTCTTCAATGGCGACTGGCTTGAGGTGCTCGGCTGTGGTGTTTTGCAGCAGGAGATTGTGCGCAATGCTGGCCTGGGCGAGAACGTCGGCTGGGCGTTCGGTCTCGGTCTTGAGCGTCTTGATATGGTGCTGTTCGACATCCCGGATATCCGTTTGTTCTGGTCTAAAGACACGCGCTTCATCTCGCAGTTCAAGGACGGGCAGATTACCAAGTTCAAGCCGTACAGCAAGTACCCGGCTTGCTTCAAGGACGTGAGCTTCTGGCATGATGAGGACTTTCACGAGAACAACCTGTGCGAAGTCGTGCGCGATATCGCTGGTGATATGGTTGAACAGGTACGTCATTTATATTCTTCTGAGCAAAGCTTGTCATTAACCCCGTCGTTTATTGGTTCAGGTGGCTGTTGTGGATGAATTCACACACCCGAAGACCCAGCGTAAGAGCAAGTGCTACCGCATCACATATCGCCACATGGACCGTAACCTCACAAATAGTGAGGTGGATGACATTCAGGTAGAATCCGTAGTGTTGAAGAGGTGTGAATGCATGGTGCACCTTGCTAACTCATTTTCTGCTACAATATACAGGAGATCGTGCGTGCTAAGATGGTGGAGGATCTCGGTGTTGAGCTCAGATAGATTGAAGGTTGGTGTTGAGCTAGATGTATCCACCACGTCGTGCCTTGTACTGTTGAAGTTGTCCTGAAAAGCGAGGCAGCAGAAAATCAATAGCAGAGGAACACGTTGTTGTCCTGGATTTCAGTCTTAGCGTGGAAAACGGTTTCTGTCTCGTCTCGGAAGTTGACATGCGCTATGTTGAAACGGATTCAGTTAGTGAGGAGGCGGTCGTGATTGAAGACGAAATAGGTCACCCAGTGCTGGTGTGTGTTCCTAGCACTGCTGGTAGGACCTCCCAGTTGAATAGTGTTGACATGGAGGAGGCCTCAAGGAATCAAGGAAATACAGTAGGAGAATGGAAGCGGAGGTTCCAGAGAGAGACCAAGGTAAGGTGTCAAAATTGTTCTCTTAATGAAGAAGGATTGAGCTCAAATATTGTTGGGATATGAAGGTCAACAAAGAACTCGGTCGACGTCTTCGAGTACGGGGTATTTTTTGAAAGCACAAACGCTTTCAAACTAAATTGTTTTGTGATTGTGACCGTAGGAAACAAAGCATCAATTGGAAGAAGAAAAGCTGCGTTCTCAAGAAATGTCTGCTCAACTACTCTACTTCAAAAAACACCATTACAGCGACGAGAAAGCCAATGTGAGTGAAGTGTAGCAGAAATATGTCTATACATTGATTTGACGCGTTTTAATGCGCGTTAGAAACCGAGTGATGTGTGCTCTAAATGTGAACGACTCGAGAAGGAGATCAACAGACTCAAGTGCATCATTGCTGATACTGGTCACTCATTCAGCGAAGAGCCAAATTCAAACCCCGAAGATTTTCAGCATGAAAACGACGAGGTAACTCCGGAGTGCCATAGCTCAGAATGCGAACAGAATGTTGCTAACGTGATGGAACCGAAGACAGAGGGCGATAATCTACCGGTGACACCTTCATCAAGTTTGACTAAAAA
Source organism: Phytophthora palmivora (assembly GCA_008079305.1). Taxonomy (NCBI): domain Eukaryota; phylum Oomycota; class Peronosporomycetes; order Peronosporales; family Peronosporaceae; genus Phytophthora; species Phytophthora palmivora. The sequence goes on along the minus strand of VOQZ01001057.1, from coordinate 15,092 downwards.
TCCACCATCAAACCTGCAACGTGTCACGGCAGCGAGGCGTTTAGTAATTGATGAACCCGCAGCAGACGACAGCAACCAGACAGACGATGACTGTCACGTCTTCACGGATATTGACGATTCATCTCTAGGCGACTTATTCAAGTACGCTGTTGTGCTTGCGGGCCCAGCACCTTCCAAAACTAAGGTAAACCCGCAATCGTCATTCAAACCGTTGGATCTCCAGCGAACACGAAATCCTCAGGAAAGTATGGAGCAGCCCGAGCACCAGGAGAGTCCAACATCGAGTCGTCCGCGAAGTGCTCCAGCTGGCAAATGGAAAACAACATCTCCAAGAGGAGGCGGCATGTGGTCATTGAAGCGCCAGTCGCAGGCAATATTGGATAATGTCAATGAGGACAGGGTGCCATCTCCGTTGAGACGAGCAGCAACAGGGTTCTTCTCGAACTTCGTGCCAAATGGTCTGCGCAATGGAGCACCTTCAAGTGCACCATCCACACCTCCACTTCCTCCTCCCCCCGCCCCGGTTAAAGCTAATACGCCACCGCCTTCTCCAGCATCCAAGCTCCTTTGCGTATACCCACCGAAGGCTGGTGAAGTCCAAGAGCTCGAAGGTTTACTAGAAATTTGTTTTCCGTACGGAGAAGAGCCCCCGCTTACAAGCGATTTCTCACTTGCATACCTCAAACGATCATTGCAAGAGCGACATCGGACGTATCGAAGCCCAGACTCAACTTTTGTCTTGACAATTACAAGTGCCAGTAACCCGACAGAAGTCACCTACGCCATTTGCGTGCGATGTCCACTCTTTCCAGAGATTGAAGATAGTGATGATCCCGATTCAAAGCATGAGGAAATGCCATATCTCGCGGACGGACCTACTCAGTGTTGTTTGTGCTTGCTGAGTCCTTACCCATTCTTTGGTTTATTTTTCAAGGTGCTATACGGAATAGCAGTGTTGTGGAATAATAAACGAAGGGAGGCGTTAGCGGCGAGGAATGATCAGACAAATTCCGATAATCTGTCCTTGATGCTGGAAAAACCACTGGGGATGTTGGATTTCGTGGAAGTCTTTCAAGGTGTAATGGAGCGACTGAAAGAAATGCAGATCCCTTCGATGGGCGGTTGGAGCCGCATGGTACTTTCACCGAAGGTCACAGCTTTAGCATTTCATCGCCCTCATAGTGCGAGTTTAGCAGTGGAGCGAAGACATCTGCTGCTAGAATACGCAGCACCAACGCTGTTTGGTTTGCTTTCTGTGGATCAGGTGTTATTCTTGCTCGGGTGTCTGTGCTCTGAGCGGAAAGTTTTGGTGGTCTCCGACCACGTCAATATCGTAAGTTCCTGTGTGTTGGCTCTTATTACGCTCCTTCATCCGTTGCAATGGGCTGGTCCAGTGATCACAGTATTACCACCTAGACTTGATGAATTGCTGGAGGCTCCTGTGCCATTGATCGCCGGTCGCGTATCGATAAATTCTGCCTCAATTCGTAATTTCTCGACATTGGACCGACCCATGAGAGACGTGATCGAGATGAACATGGACCAAAATTCCTTGCATATGCACGATGAAGATCTGATCACATACCATGAGCTCAAACTCCCCGAATGCGACGAGTTAGTCCATGAACTTGATCCCTACTCAGCATTGCTCTTTGGAAAGCAGGACGCCCCTGACTTTCCAACTGTTCAACAGGATGAAGCATGCAAGATCATGTGTGCCAGAATTCACCACCACATTGAGTCTATCTGCGCACTTGCTATGGCGGACAGGAATGGAGGTATTCTCGTCGGGACAGATTCTCCGGATCATGCTTTTTCAGCTCTTTCATCCCCGTCACGAGGATCTATCACTCGTTTAGGTGCTCAGCGACGCTGTAGTGCCATGGTAGCAGACTATATCAACCGTTTCCAAGAAACCCAAATGTTCAGCATGTTTACACTTCAGGCTCAAGATGCACAAAATGAAAGTGATGAAGGTGATCTTGATCGTGACGATAGCGAATATGATGGACATGTTGATGAGGAATATCACTATGATATGGACGGAGTATCCTATGAAGCTAACAGTAACGGAAATCGCGCAGGGGATTAAGCACACCTGAGGAAGTAAAACATCGATAACAATGTTGAAATAACACCCCGATAGAGATATTTGGTCATCATTGTCCGAGCTGTTGGAACGTTGGATCAATGCATCTTATCCCTGAAGACGAGTGCCAAAGTTGCCTCGTCAACAAAGCTATCATTCGTCGATTTGACTTTCAGCGCCTCCCAAGACATTGGCAATTCCAGCTTATCAAAATGCACACCTCTCACTCAACACGCGATATCATCTCATGGCACGCATATGTGTCTGGCATTAAGGCAGGATCAATTGCAGCAATGGTCGCAGGAGCAAGCGTACTCTCGGCAAACAAATACTGGTCAACATTCCGAACCCGACTCAATGTGAGTGGCAAGACAGCACTTGTCGTGATGCCTGCTTTGGCTGTATTCACGGTCGTGTCGGAAAAGTACATGGTGGCAGGAGCTCGCAATCCGCAATTGTATTTAGCCTCGATGCACCCCAACTTCGCTCAGATGGATGTTACCCGGCAGAGCTCACTGAAAACGTACCAACGAGCAGCCAACTTCTGGTACGACCACCCGTACCGAGTACTCACGGGTGTGGGTCTACCACTTGTGGGCGGCATCTTCGCTTATCAGTACTTAAACACGTCAATTCAGCGCTCACAACAGATCATGCACACGCGCATTTACGGACAATCAGCAGTGGTGATTCTGCTTCTGGGCTCAATGGCGTTCAGTGACTACATGAAGAAACATGGTCGCTTTGAGGATGCGAACGACTAATACTAAACTAGTGACGACGGCCAACTAGGGGGCTCGAAAGCAGTTTGCAAATTTAAATCAACGTAATTGAAGAGGACAAACTTTTAAGTTCTTGACGCAGGACACCTAGCTGTATATCTATCTACTCGCATGAGCTCAACAAAGTTCTGCAAACGAGGACTTCAGAGCTGCCCGGAATAAACTCTTCAAGAAACGAACGTCAAAGTACAGCATCACGGTGTTTTCTGGGGTAAACCCTAGCAGTGGTCATGATAAGAGGTCTCAAGCATTTGTGGTCACTTTTGATCGTCTGTCGAAGGCTAGCACTATTCATTGTGTGGCAGGTAATCTTTGATAGAAGTCAACTATAACATTGCGCCATTCTCACCTTTAGTTGTTTCGTAGTCTCTCGTACTTCGCTTTCAGCCGATATTTGCTCTTGTCGCTCCAAACGAACTCTTAGGGACCTGTTTCGACGACAACTGGGCAGCGACAGTCTCAAAGAATTTATCAATCTCAGCTACCGACCGAAACTCTTTTGGCACGCTGGTTAACCCGTACCTCCACGCAGCTCTGAGTACCCCACGCTTTCGTGTCAATGATAAACGCACGACTCGAGCTCGTGATGAACTCTATCAATCGGATTGCATGGCATCAGATTCTGTATTTTACGGTGTTGGTGCGCGTGTCGATGGCGATGGGAATATCGTTGAGGCTGGACGTGCAAATGGCACACTTGTGATGGAAATCGATACCTGGAGTTCTCATTCGCTCTCATCAATGGTTGTGGCTATCATTGCGCAAGAATTGGTACGTTTAGATGCTACAGCGTTTTGTTTCTGGTACAAACTGATGTTTGTCGTGCAGCTGGGCTATGAGGTTTCATTTTTCCAAGCTTCCGGGTCAGCAGACATGACACAGCGCATGTCTTCCGTTAAACTGGTGTTTGTGCTCCCACCCACGTTAACATCGAGGTCTGGTTAGATGCAGCAACTCAACGTGCTCTCGCCGTATATTACAACGAGTCTTCTTTCGTGGGAAGCATCGGATATGACGGCCTCTCTGGGCTCTTTACTAGCACGTCTTTTATTAATGCTGGACTCAGTGCATCGCCGACATTTAGTGCTGACTTCTGGCGAGACTATCGCGACAAGGAAGCTCTAATTCATGAGCTGCGTGCCTCAATTCTATTTAATGATGCTGCTCATTATCCTCCAAAGGAGTCTGGCTGTGCTGATGGAGTTCTCGGTTGCAAGAATTCCTGTTCGAAATCTGAAGCGTGTTCATTACATGAGGCCCAGGGCGGTGAGTGCCTCGTGGTTATTATGATGGACGCATCTTACGATGTTGGATATTTGCAGGCTTCCTTGTCAAACAACAACATACCAGCCTACTTTTGCTTTCTTGGTATCAGTGGGGCAGCGAAATACGTTTCCGAAGCATTGGCGAGCAACAGACCTGTGGCATTTTACAATTACCAACCAGACGAATTTTTCCAGCGTCATGCTGGCGAGGTTGAGCGGGTAGCATTGCCGTGGGCAACTCCAGAACGAACAACATTGCATACAGGCACTTTTGGAGAAAATGGATATGGTAAAGCTACAAACAATGGTGTACGAGTCGATTTCCCTCGATTATTACTAGGGAAATACATTGCGAATTTGTTGAAATCAAGTGATGGTGGAGTGGCGAATCTTGTGAATATGCTTACAATACAGGAAAAGGATATGGACAGTTTACTACGTGAATACAACGAATTACGAGATGCCGGTGTATTATCACAGACCGAAAGCTACTTTACTGCAGCCTGCAACTGGCTACGCAAACCAGAGAGCTACCCGATTTGGAGTGTATGGCTCGATCCGCTACCAAATTGCGAGTACGATACTCACTACAGCTTCATCTTAGAAGGGTGCGACTCCACAACGAATGAAGACAAGGATTTTCCTCGTCAGGCAAAGTTCTACTGGCGATCACCACGACCAGAAAATGCATCGCTGCCTTATACCTGTGATCCGTATCACCTGCCAAACTCTGGTTTACCTAGTACATTAGTTACTAGCCGTTCATGCTCATGGCTCAGTGAAAACGTTAACACGTGGCTCATTTGGGCATCACTAGGCACAAGACCAATTTGCGATACCAGCTTCTACACATACGATGTCTCCGAGTGCGAAAGTTCGGGACTACGTGAGGTGACATATCGTTGGCTTTTACCTGACAGCTTGAATGCCTCGTTTTCCAGTGAGTGTTCGGATGGTAAAACGCTCCCAGAACCTGTGTTTATCGACTGCGAATATGTTGCTTATAACACTACTGTAGCTAAAGTGGTCTTCGTTCTTGCGAGTCTGTGTGCGTGCATCATGTTAGCATTTATCGGCTTTGTGATCTATGAACGCGAACAACCAATAGTCAAGCGATCTCAGTACCAGTTTCTTGTGACGATGCTGCTTGGTGGTGTTCTCATGTGCATCGCTACAATTATATACAGTGGAGCACCATCACGAGTAGTATGTGCATTACGCCCCGCGCTCGTGTCATCGGCCTTCACACTCATTTTTGGCTCACTGGTTGTGAAATCGATGCGGGTGTACCGGGTATTTCTTACAAGTGCTATGAAGCGAGTTGTGCTATCTGCTGGAACCATGATGAAGGTACTTGCTGGGTTTCTAATCGTAGACATCACGATTTTGGTGTCGTGGGAGCTGGTGTCTCCATCGGAAGCTACCCTGAAATCTGAATCCGCTGCTGAAATTGGTGGACTTCCTGTTGAGCGGCTACGTTGTGCATCCAGCAGTTCAGTATTCGTCGGACTGCTGTTCTTCTGGAAGGCGGTGATGCTTTTTGGCGGGTTGTATTTGTCCATTTTGATCCGCAAGGTTTCGTCAGATTTTCAGGAATCTGTCTGGATCTTTGCATCGGCGTGTGTTGTGCTGTTCTCCAGTCTTTTGCTGCTCCCGATGGGATATTTCGTGACACTTTCGGCCTCCGCTTTCTTCCTTTTCTTCTCCTTCATTGTGTTAAGTGCCACTATGGTTGTGATTGGCTTCATGCTGATACCCAAAGTAATTCGTCTTCACGATCTCGCTTCGAGTGGGCAGAGTGAAGTCTCCAAAACAACCCATACGAATGGCAATTCGTCAGGTTCCGATGACAACGCACGAGTTAAACCACTGTCACTACGTCCCAGAGGCAGTGGAGTTGGTAGTAGAAACAGCAGAAACAGCAGATCGAATGTCAATGACAGACGTCCCAGCATCAACAAGAGCAAAGCCAAACCCAGCAAACAAAACTCCATTCGAGTCAGTCTGCGAGTCCCCAAGTCTTTCCGGAGGATTTCATCCAAAGTCAGTGCCTTAAACCCCTCTCAAGTCTCTGTAGCTCCAATAGGTCCACAATCATGGAAACGACCAGACCACAAGACGAATACAACATGACACTTCAACTAGACCTACCGATCACCGAAATATATCCATCTTGTAAATGATTGCGTCATTTGTCAACTGTCAATCGCTAGCATGAGGCTGCCATCTGGACTCGTTGGGGGGCGTGGAATCGCTGCTCGCAGGTGCATTGAACAGTCTTGTTTTGCTTCATAGGGGGAGGAATTGATAGAAATTGCTCTGTAGCTTCACGCTGGCTCGACGGGAGAAGAGCACATTGTCCTATCGAGTGTTTGAGGCTGGCGGCTCGGAACCGACCAAGACGGCGCTGGTGCTGCACGGCATTCTCGGTACGGAAGCTACTGGAGTGAGGTGTGAATGGACTCTCACGTGTGGGTGCTGGATGTAGGGAACAAGCTCAACTGGCGCACGTTCTCGCAGAAGTAGGGGCAGCAGAAGGCTGTGGATGAGTTTACGACTGACTTTTGAGTGGACGGCAGACTGACGAAGGCGAATCCGGACTGGCGCTACGTCTGCTTGGACCTGCGTGGTGAGTCGTGAGTTGAGACGTTGATGGCACGTGCTAATGGGATGCTGGTGCAGGGCACGGAGACTCGCCGTCGTTCTCGGAGCCACACAACCTCGAGGCATGCGCCAAGGATGTGTTGTAAGTTGTGTGTAATTGTTGAAGGTGTTGTGCTCATCTAGGGGCTCTTTTGACTGTAGCAAGCTGGCTGATCACTTGAAAGTGGAGCCGACGGCTGTGCTGGGTCATTCGTTCGGAGGAAAAGTGGCGCTCACGTACCTCCAGCAGTGCATGCAACAAGACTGTGCTCTGCCACGCCAAGTGTGGGTGTTAGACTCGCTCCCAGGAACAGGTTAGTGTTACTACTGGACACTGTAATTCCCTTCTACGCAGAATTAATCTTGCATCATGTACGTGTTGCAGGTGCGACGGACTATGCAAGTCGTGACCTGACGAACTCGATCGAGACGATCCTCCCTGTCGTGAAGAAGATCCCGTTGCCAATCCGTTCCAAGGCACAACTGATTAAGGATCTGCAGAGCTACGGCGTTGCGCTTGGAGAAGCGCAGTGGCTTACTACGAACTTGCGTCTTACCAGCAAGAGCCCAGAGCTGTACGAGTGGAAGATGGACGTGGACGTCATCGAGCAACTCTTCCGTTCTTTCCTAGCTACGGATCTGTGGCCTGTGGTGGAGAACTCACCAGCAACGGAGGGCAAGGACGTAGAGATCCACTTTGTGCACGCCTCGAAGAACAACATGTGGACGCCCGATCTACTCGACCGACTGGACGCCCAACAGGAAAATCAGGTCTATCACCACTTGCTGGAGAAGTCTGGACACTGGGTGCACATTGACAACCCTGTTGGCTTGATGCAGATCATCCAGACGTACATGATTCAGCAGTGAACGAGGTAAGTAGTGCTGGATTTACGTGGCTTGGTGAATACAGGAAGCTTTACGATGCTTGTAGACCGCTCGTTTCAGGATCGTTAAGATCTTTCTTTACATGCCGGTGTCCCTCAGGAGGAGATCAACGTCTCTTCCGTTGCCAGTTTGCTGTGGACAGGGTGGCTCACTCTTGAAAAATCGCTGAAGAGTTCAAGTGGAGAATTATCGCTTTCGAAGCCATGGGACTGCTGAAGCATCATGGACTGCTGGGGACTGCCGTATTTCTAGTGGCTGCATGCACCGTCCAAGCAGCTTTTGTGGAACTCAAGGCTACTGTGGTTTATGATGCTCAAGGTGCATGCCAGGGTGCCCCATCGAGCGGGATTCCTGTACAAGTGAGTGCATCTCCAAGTTCCATTTGTACAGCAAATACAGCTTGTCCAGAAACACCTACAGCGAGTGGGTTGTTCACTGCTACAGTCTGCTCAGTCACGGATGGCACTGTGAGTGGTGATTTCATTGAGACGACACTACCATATCTTTTTGGGCCAACTCCGTACGTCGCGGTGGAGAGATACACCTCTGGACAAGATTGCGCTGTGACGGAGCTCATAGCAATCGATGTGTACGCAGCAGATGGCAAGTGCCACACGACGGATGCCTCGACGAGTTACCGTGCCACTCGCAACGCGGACTACTCGGCGACGGTCCAGCTATACACAGACGCCGCATGCACCGCCGCAGGAACACTATTGACTGTGACGACTTCTCAGGGCATTTCCAACACGTGCTTCTCTGACATGAAGGTGTTCGGTGCTGGTGTGAGCCCGCTGTATTTGAGCTCTACTATGATCTACGACACCGCTGCTAATTCGTGCATGTCAGGGGTACCGTTGCTCGTGACGACGGGTGTGGTATCCGTAGATTCGTGCACACGGTCGAGTTCTTGCGTGGGGACAACGACACCTTACACAGGTACGGCATGCAGTTCAACGCTGACCTACAAAAATGACATGGCTGTTGCGTTCGGCTCGAACGCATACGTGATTGTGGAAAAGTACAATGCCAATCAGGCTTGTGCTACGACAGAGCTGGCTAGCATCACGACGTATCTGGTGGACGGCAAGTGCCACACGACGGGCATGACGACGAGCTACACAGCTTCCCGCCAGGCAGACGGATCGTTGACACTGAAGATGTATACAGACGCAACGTGTAGCTCGACCAGCACCTTGATGACAATGACAGCAGCTCAAGTCTCTGGCAACTCGTGTACAAATGATGGAAATGGCGTATTGGACATGAAAGTCTTTGGAAGCGAATCGACGGCGACGACGACTACAGTGTACTTTTCCTCAATAGCGAGTTATGACGCTACGGATAATAACTGTAGAGAGATGCCAACGATGTTGGAGACCAGTGTGGTGCCGATGGATTCTTGCATGCCGACTGTGAGTTGTGCGGGTAGTGCTGCACCATATATAGGGACAACGTGCAGCTCGTCGTTGACGTTCGCGAAGGATGTCGCCACCGCGTTCGGTTCAAATCCATACGTGATTGTGAAGAATTACAATCCCGGAAAGGCTTGCGCAGAAGCGGAACTCACTGGTATTTCGACGTACCTGGCTGACGGTCAATGTCACAGGATGAGTGCTTCAACTGCTTATATGGCAATAAGAGCTGTAGACGGTTCGTCGACGATTCTGGCTTACACAAATGCAGATTGTGCTGGTACGTCGACAGTTCTGCTGGATGCATCGGCAGCTCAAGTCAAGGGGCAATCGTGTGCGAATGATGCTAATGGTGTTATTGACAAGAAGATTTATGGTGCTGGGGTGACAGCCATATACTTGGAGGTAACTATGAGTTTCGATACCAATGTGGGTGGGTGTATGGCCCCGGTAGTGCCATCGCTGGAAGTGATGTCGCTAGTGTCTTCGACGGGATGTATAGCAACAAGCTTCTGTGCGGGTGCATCCTCTGGCCCTTACAAGAGTATTACCTGCAGACTGTTCTCGACATACCAGGAAAATGTTGCGAAAACGTTTGGTTCGGCACCTTATGCGATTGTGGAGTCGTATGTAAGTGACATGAATTGCGATGGCACCAAGTTGTCTAGTGTGACCGTGTATACAGCTGATGGTAGTTGCCACAAGACTGGAGTATCGTTAAGCTATACGGCTACGAGAGCTGCGGACGGCTCGGTGACGATCCTGACCTATTCTACATCAAGGTGCTCTGGTTCTGCGGTGGCCACGTTGGATGCGTCGGCAGCTCAGGTCATGGGCCAGTCATGTTCAGCCGATGCGAATGGCGTCCTTGACAAAAAAATTTATGGTGCCGGGGTGACGACGCTGTTCTTAAAGTCAACATTGACTTTTGACACGATCGTTGGTTCCTGCACGACTCCAGTGATACCAACTAGTGTGACGACGGGTGTGATAACTTCTGCGAGTGTATGTACACCGAGTACAGGTTGTAGTGGATCGGCTGTACCATACACAAGTACTACGTGCAGTGATACCACGACGTTCCGGATGGATACAACGACATTGTATGGTACGAAGCCGTACGTGATGCTGGAGTTGTACACTCCCGGGAGACAATGTGCTGGGACGAAGCTAACAGGTATGATGGCATACCTGGCTGATGGAAGGTGTCATCAGACTGGGTTTGCGACGAGCTACACAGCCACGAGAAAGGTGGACGGCTCAACAGTGATAGCCACGTACGCCAAGTCAACTAAATGTGATGGTTATAGTACCATATTGAGCTTGTCAGCGACACAGATAGCGGATAACTCCTGCATCTACGATGAAATCCATGACATGAAGGTGTTTGGCAGTGGGGTGTATTTAGCGTCGACTGTGACGTACGATACGAAACTGGGCGGTTGTAAAGCACCTGCGGTGCCCGCACAGCTTCTCACTACTGTTGTGGGCGATGATGCTTGCAAAGCGTCGAGTTCTTGCTTTGGTTCAATCTCACCATACAATGGTACCTTGTGCAGTTCTACTTCAAGGTATCAGAAGGACGTTGCCGCTGTGTTTGGAACAAATCCGTACGTGATTGTGGAGAAATACGCAGCTGGGAAGAATTGTGATATGGCAGAACTCGCGAACATCAAGACATACATTGCAGACACGAAGTGTCATCGCACTAGCTCCAGCACAAGCTTTAGGGCGATACGGAAGGCTGATGGATCCGCAACAGTTATGACATATGCGAACTCAGGGAGCTGCAGCCGTGGTCCATCAACTTTCGTTGTTACGTCCGATCAAGCCACTGGCAACTCGTGTGCTAAGGGTGCTACTGGTGTACTTGACACGAAGTTGTACGGAGGAGGAGCGACCCCGCTGTTCTTATTCGTCACAGCGATCTACGATACCAATGCTTACAATTGTATGGCTCCAGCACATCCAGTGCAATGGGTTGCCACCACAGTTAGCGTCGATTCTTGTGTACCGTCAACTGGCTGTCGATATTCCGGAGCTTCGTACACCAGTGGAGTATGCAGCTCAACTCGAACGTACCATAATGATGTGGCTGCTGCGTTCGGCACATATTACGTGACCGTGGAAAGTTACATCGCCGGAGAAGGTTGCGCCCAGTCCTCACTAGCAAGTGTCACCACTTACTTGGCTGACAATTCCTGCTACAATTCCAATCCCACTGCAAGCTTCCGCGCAACGACATCAATGGATGGATCAGCGGAAATTCACATGTTCATGACGTCATCGAACTGCATCTCCGACAAATGGACGCTGGTCGTGCCTTCAGACCAAGTCGGTGGCAACAAATGCATCAACACTGGTGTCTCTGACGTCAAGGTTTATACCAGTACTGCTAATTGGTACTAAGTAGTACTTCAAAATGGTAGAACAAGTTGAAGTGACTGCGTATTCGTATCCCAATCTACCGCTATCGATATTATACTTGACTTTTGTATGCATTTCCAAATCCAGCTCGAAACGACGCCAATCAAGTATCTTCCACCATGTTGCTGTCTCTGCTGCTTGTGCTTATTACCAGCGTCTCCAGTGCGCGTTCACCGCCGCAATTACCTCGCCACTTCCAAGCGGAAATTCAAGTGTTATCGCATCTCACCGACCCTCGACAGGAGTATCCCCCGTCCATGGGGAGGATGAAGGTGCAATATGATTTCGACCAGCAGCTCGCAAGGGCTGAAATGCTACAAGGATACAATGCAGGGAAAACGTTCGTACGGCGCTACGACCAGGTGCAGTTAGTGGAAATTGGCGCTTATGGTTGCTTGTTGCTGAAGAGTTGTGCATTTGGTGGGTAGAAACAAGAATTTATGGTCAAAAGCGGCAAATTCCGCAAGTGTGAACGTGCCTACTTGGGCGATTCCATGCCCGTGCCCGAGATTCCCTTTGTTCAGGAGTTTGTGGTACGATCCAGATGTTTTTCTGAGACTAAAGCACCACTTGATGAATTGATGGTGGATTTGTAGGCTATGGAGAGTGTGAGAGGCAAAGTGTGTGAACATTGGGTGCACGCACATGACAATGGCCGCGTGCATGTTTACAGTGACGTTGCAACGAATGGTATGAGCAGCTTGATGCTGATTTACCAGACTTTTGTAACCTTGATGCTTTGTATTTTGCAGTTCCCATTCGACTGACGGAAGAAAACGTTGTTGACGGGCAACCCACGATGTTGCTGACGTTTGACCTACTTGATGTTCGTGTGGGACCGCAGAACGTGTCGAGCTTCGACATCCCGGACGGCTACGAGCGCAGCGATTGCACACGAAATGTGGGAGGCTTCCCGTACATCCATGCTTTCCACTACTACCTGAGATTTTAAGCAAAACCATTGAAACAAAGTGGTGAAGGATAGCTTGGTTATCGACAGACGTGGTCAATACTCGAAACAATATGCACTTGCCGCTGTTTGCTCGTCTTCCACAATACTCCTATCTCCAATATTCTCCAGATCCACCCATATACCCTCCGTTGTTTTGTTGTTGGTGCTGTTGGTGCTGCTGCGGCGTGGGATCAAATGCCAACTGTCGACCACCGAGTGGAGGCAGCCCTAAACCATTGTCTTGCTGTCCCATGGCAGAATTGGGATATCCTGCTGAACCGAACGCGTTGGTATCTTGCGGAGTTCCGTAGTTACCAAATTGATCACCATAATACCCCGCAGTGGAGCCGTAACTGTAGCCTCCGAATCCCATTGGTAGTCCGCTGTTGTTCGTATTGTTGATAGAGGCATCTTCCGGCTCGAACCCGTGGTGATACTGCTGCTGAGGAGGGACCAAGTGGTGCATCTGCATTTGCTGCTGCGTCCGATACAAGTCCTGGTACGCAGGTTGCTGCAGTTGTTGCTGAAGCTGCTGCTGTTGAATTTGTTGTTGCTCTTGTAACTGCTGATTTTGCTGGCTCACAACCTCCTTCATAATGTCCTGCGTAGAGTGGAACGCCGCGTTTAGCAGCGCCTGCGTTCCATCCGGGACATAGTCATCCCCCGCGCTCTGGCTAATATCAGTAGTTTCGGTAAGATCTTCAGTTTGCAGCTGTGGTTGCTGAGAGTACTGTTGCATCGTCTCGTCCGGGCCAGGCTGCTGGTGCATTGCAAAAATATCAGCAGCAATAGCAGCGTGTTCGTCGTTGACAACAGCAGGCGCAGAAATAGTCTCTGCAGCTCCACTTTCGCCTGAACTGGCAACCGCACTCGCTGCCACGGCATCACTCTTTTCCTTCTCTTTCTCCTTTGCCTTCTCCTTTTCCTTTTCTTTCGCTGCCAGCTTCTGCTTCTTCCGTTCCTCTGCCTTCTGCGCCTTCTCCGATTCAATCTGCTTCACTTCATTAATGTCAATCATCGAAATCCGGCTCCTCTGTCGCTTGAAGCGTCCTGCATCTGCCTTCCGTCGGATCTCGGACGATAGTTCCGTCAAGTTTTTCTTCTTCCCCACCGGAGGCTTCGCTGTCTGAATCAATCTCGCCGATGCCGTAGTAGCTGCCGAAGCCGCCAAGGCACCTGACGGTCTTGCCATCTGCGGCCGATGCAGCGGCTTCTTCACAGGCGACGCACCCACGTCATCCTCTTTGCCATTAGCATCGTCGTCCTCCCCACTCACTGTAAAGTGCGTCGTAGCCGTCGGTGCCAGCTGTGGACGCAGTGAAGGGTTCAACAGTCCGTTCTCGAGCGAGAAAAAGTCGTCTAGAGCCACAAGCGACGAGCTGCCATAGCGGCGCTTCTGAGGGGGCGACGCTGCCGTCTGTACCACCTTTAAAGCTGTAGCTTCCAGCTGCGCATGAAGGTACGAGTCAGCAGGCTGTCCGTCGGCCTGCAGCACCAGGAACTGCTTGACGATGCCAGCGCTGACCTTGACCCACTCCTCGGCGTCCTTGTCAGCCAATTGCAGCAGTGCGTCGGCCTCTTGCTGAGCTGCAGCAACGTCGCGGACGCTCAATAGAGACAGCAGCAGACGGACCTATAAGGATAGCAATATAAAGTGGTGGGTTAGAGTATAGAGTAAAAAATAGAGTTGCCTACCTTAATGGGCGTCTCGAGATGCGGAAAACTCGCGCGCGCCTCTGCAAGCTTGGAGGGCGACAGTAACCCGCCGAACTCGCGCGAACTCCACTCCAGACGGAGCTTTGCAGCAGCCACGCGTCGAACGAGGACGTCGGGTCTGTGCGCACTGCACTCTTCTCGTCACTGGTAGTCGTCGCGATCGCTGCCATCACACGCAATAAGGCAGTTCTATTCAGGACGAAAATAACAGTTTAGCTACGCTTTTTGGCGAACGAGCGTTTTTACTTTTTGGCACATTTTTTGACAACTAGTTTTATTTGTGCATTCGCTTTTGAGCAAACGTTATACATGCACCTTTTGTCGGAAGGCTTGTTGTCAAATTTATTTTGGGTTGATGCGAATATCAAGTGTTCGAGTAATTTTGGGTTGGAGTCCCAGTACTGGAAATACAGTATTTGAAATTGGTGTTGGTGCCATTAGTTGCTTCGATTCGTGAAAGCCTATACCATTAAAAGTCTCTACAAGCGTCACTCTCACTGAATCTCTCAGTAGCGCAAGCTACATAGCTATACGCGAACAGCACTACTGGCGAGGGTAGGCAAAGACATCAGACTAAATACTGTAAGTGAAGCAATATTCACTCATCGGACATGCACACAAGTTGATCAAAAACGTCTACAATAAACTTGGCATTGGTTGAAGCACTAGAGGCAAATTTTTAGACGTTTCGGATATCAACGATTTACAATGTCGAGAAGGCGTCGCTATGAGCAGTTAGTCACAAACCTGTCCCCTCAGTATGGACACATGCTGTTCTAAAAACAGTGTTCTTAACGCTACATCAAATCACTAATCAGAAATCATACATAACGACAGGAACACCACGTCTGAAATAAAGTCTATTCAATGTTCATAAAATATATGAAATATTATTTGCTGCTTGAATTATTCGAT
>VOQZ01001056.1:0-84103 GCA_008079305.1 Phytophthora palmivora | reverse complement strand
GGTCTCCGACCACGTCAATATCGTAAGTTCCTGTGTGTTGGCTCTTATTACGCTCCTTCATCCTTGCAATGGGCTGGTCACCATGATCACAGTATTACCACCTAGACTTGATGAATTGCTGGAGGCTCCGTGCCATTGATCGCCGGTCGCGTATCGATAAATTCTGCCTCAATTCGTAATTTCTCGACATTGGACCGACCCATGAGAGACGTGATCGAGATGAACATGGACCAGAATTCCTTGCATATGCACGATGAAGATCTGATCACATACCATGAGCTCAAACTCCCCGAATGCGACGAGTAGTCCATGAACTTGATCCCTACTCAGCATTGCTCTTTGGAAAGCAGGACGCCCCTGACTTTCCAACTGTTCAACAGGATGAAGCATGCAAGATCATGTGTGCCAGAATTCACCACCACATTGAGTCTATCTGCGCACTTGCTATGGCGGACAGGAATGGAGGTATTCTCGTCGGGACAGATTCTCCGGATCATGCTTTTTCAGCTCTTTCATCCCCGTCACGAGGATCTATCACTCGTTTAGGTGCTCAGCGACGCTGTAGTGCCATGGTAGCAGACTATATCAACCGTTTCCAAGAAACCCAAATGTTC
Organism: Phytophthora palmivora; assembly: GCA_008079305.1. Classification (NCBI taxonomy): domain Eukaryota; phylum Oomycota; class Peronosporomycetes; order Peronosporales; family Peronosporaceae; genus Phytophthora; species Phytophthora palmivora. The sequence continues at coordinate 83,489 of VOQZ01001056.1, read as the reverse complement.
AGCATGTTTACACTTCAGGCTCAAGATGCACAAAATGAAAGTGATGACGGTGATCTTGATCGTGACGATAGCGAATATGATGGACATGTTGATGAGGAATATCACTATGATATGGACGGAGTATCCTATGAAGCTAACAGTAATGGAAAACGCGCAGGGGATTAAGCACACCTGAGGAAGTAAAACATCGATAACAATGTTGAAATAACACCCCGATAGAGATATTTGGTCATCATTGTCCGAGCCGTTGGAACGTTGGATCAATGCATCTTATCCCTGAAGACGAGTGCCAAAGTTGCCTCGTCAACAAAGCTATCATTCGTCGATTTGACTTTCAGCGCCTCCCAAGACATTGACAATTCCAGCTTATCAAAATGCACACCTCTCACTCAACATGCGATATCATCTCATGGCACGCATATGTGTCTGGCATTAAGGCAGGATCAATTGCAGCAATGATCGCAGGAGCAAGCGTACTCTCGGCAAACAAATACTGGTCAACATTCCGAACCCGACTCAATATGAGTGGCAAGACAGCACTTGTCGTGATGCCTGCTTTGGCTGTATTCACGGTCGTGTCGGAAAAGTACATGGTGGCAGGAGCTCGCAATCCGCAATTGTATTTAGCCTCGATGCACCCCAACTTCGCTCAGATGGATGTTACCCGGCAGAGCTCACTGAAAACGTACCAACGAGCAGCCAACTTCTGGTACGACCACCCGTACCGAGTACTCACGGGTGTAGGTCTACCACTTGTGGGCGGCATCTTCGCTTATCAGTACTTAAACACGTCAATTCAGCGCTCACAACAGATCATGCACACGCGCATTTACGGACAATCAGCAGTGGTGATTCTGTTTCTGGGCTCAATGGCGTTCAGTGACTACATGAAGAAACATGGTCGCTTTGAGGATGCGAACGACTAATACTAAACTAGTGACGACGACCAACTAGGGGACTCGAAAGCAGTTTGCAAATTTAAATCAACGTAATTGAAGAGGACAAACTTTGAAGTTCTTGACGCAGGACACCTAGCTGTATATCTATCTACTCGCATGAGCTCAACAAAGTTCTGCAAACGAGGACTTCAGAGCTGCCCGGAATAAACTCTTCAAGAAACGAACGTCAAAGTACAGCATCACGGTGTTTTCTGGGGTAAACCCTAGCAGTGGTCATGATAAGAGGTCTCAAGCATTTGTCGTCACTTTTGATCGTCTGTCGAAGGCTAGCACTATTCATTGTGTGGCAGGTAATCTTTGATAGAAGTCAACTATAACATTGCGCCATTCTCACCTTTAGTTGTTTCGTAGTCTCTCGTACTTCGCTTTCAGCCGATATTTGCTCTTGTCGCTCCAAACGAACTCTTAGGGACCTGTTTCGACGACAACTGGGCAGCGACAGTCTCAAAGAATTTATCAATCTCAGCTACCGACCGAAACTCTTTTGGCACGCTGGTTAACCCGTACCTCCACGCAGCTCTGAGTGCCCCACGCTTTCGTGTCAATGATAAACGCACGACTCGAGCTCGTAATGAACTCTATCAATCCGATTGCATGGCATCAGATTCTGTATTTTACGGTGTTGGTGCGCGTGTCGATGGCGATGGGAATATCGTTGAGGCTGGACGTGCAAATGGCACACTTGTGATGGAAATCGATACCTGGAGTTCTCATTCGCTCTCATCAATGGTTGTGGCTATCATTGCGCAAGAATTGGTACGTTTAGATGCTACAGCGTTTTGATTTCTGGTACAAACTGATGTTTGTCGTGCAGCTGGGCTATGAGGTTTCGTTTTTTCAAGCTTCCGGGTCAGCAGACATGACACAGCGCATGTCTTCCGTTAAAACTGGTGTTTGTTCTCCCACCCACGTTAACATCGAGGTCTGGTTAGATGCAGCAACTCAACGTGCTCTCGCCGTATATTACAACGAGTCTTCTTTCGTGGGAAGCATCGGATATGACGGCCTCTCTGGGCTCTTTACTAGCACGTCTTTTATTAATGCTGGACTCAGTGCATCGCCGACATTTAGTGCTGACTTCTGGCGAGACTATCGCGACAAGGAAGCTCTAATTCATGACCTGCGTGCCTCAATTCTATTTAACGATGCTGCTCATTATCCTCCAAAAGAGTCTGGCTGTGCTGATGGAGTTCTCGGTTGTAAGAATTCCTGTTCGAAATCTGAAGCGTGTTCATTACATGAGGCCCAGGGCGGTGAGTGCCTCGTGGTTATTATGATGGACGCCTCTTACGATGTTGGATATTTGCAGGCTTCCTTGTCAAACAACAACATACCAGCCTACTTTTGTTTTCTTGGTATCAGTGGGGCAGCGAAATACGTTTCTGAAGCATTGACGAGCAACAGACCTGTGGCATTTTACAATTACCAACCAGATGAATTTTTCCAGCGTCATGCTGGCGAGGTTGAGCGGGTAGCATTGCCGTGGGCAACTCCAGAACGAACAACATTGCATACAGGCACTTTTGGAGAAAATGGATATGGTAAAGCTACAAACAATGGTGTACGAGTCGATTTCCCTCGATTATTACTAGGGAAATACATTGCGAATTTGTTGAAATCAAGTGATGGTGGAGTGGCGAATCTTGTGAATATGCTTACAATACAGGAAAAGGATATGGACAGTTTACTACGTGAATACAACGAATTACGAGATGCCGGTGTATTATCACAGACCGAAAGCTACTTTACTGCAGCCTGCAACTGGCTACGCAAACCAGAGAGCTACCCGATTTGGAGTGTATGGCTCGATCCGCTACCAAATTGCGAGTACGATACTCACTACAGCTTCATCTTAGAAGGGTGCGACTCCACAACGAATGAAGACAAGGATTTTCCTCGTCAGGCAAAGTTCTACTGGCGATCACCACGACCAGAAAATGCATCGCTGCCTTATACCTGTGATCCGTATCACCTGCCAAACTCTGGTTTACCTAGTACATTAGTTACTAGCCGTTCATGCTCATGGCTCAGTGAAAACGTTAACACGTGGCTCATTTGGGCATCACTAGGCACAAGACCAATTTGCGATACCAGCTTCTACACATACGATGTCTCCGAGTGCGAAAGTTCGGGACTACGTGAGGTGACATATCGTTGGCTTTTACCTGACAGCTTGAATGCCTCGTTTTCCAGTGAGTGTTCGGATGGTAAAACGCTCCCAGAACCTGTGTTTATCGACTGCGAATATGTTGCTTATAACACTACTGTAGCTAAAGTGGTCTTCGTTCTTGCGAGTCTGTGTGCGTGCATCATGTTAGCATTTATCGGCTTTGTGATCTATGAACGCGAACAACCAATAGTCAAGCGATCTCAGTACCAGTTTCTTGTGACGATGCTGCTTGGTGGTGTTCTCATGTGCATCGCTACAATTATATACAGTGGAGCACCATCACGAGTAGTATGTGCATTACGCCCCGCGCTCGTGTCATCGGCCTTCACACTCATTTTTGGCTCACTGGTTGTGAAATCGATGCGGGTGTACCGGGTATTTCTTACAAGTGCTATGAAGCGAGTTGTGCTATCTGCTGGAACCATGATGAAGGTACTTGCTGGGTTTCTAATCGTAGACATCACGATTTTGGTGTCGTGGGAGCTGGTGTCTCCATCGGAAGCTACCCTGAAATCTGAATCCGCTGCTGAAATTGGTGGACTTCCTGTTGAGCGGCTACGTTGTGCATCCAGCAGTTCAGTATTCGTCGGACTGCTGTTCTTCTGGAAGGCGGTGATGCTTTTTGGCGGGTTGTATTTGTCCATTTTGATCCGCAAGGTTTCGTCAGATTTTCAGGAATCTGTCTGGATCTTTGCATCGGCGTGTGTTGTGCTGTTCTCCAGTCTTTTGCTGCTCCCGATGGGATATTTCGTGACACTTTCGGCCTCCGCTTTCTTCCTTTTCTTCTCCTTCATTGTGTTAAGTGCCACTATGGTTGTGATTGGCTTCATGCTGATACCCAAAGTAATTCGTCTTCACGATCTCGCTTCGAGTGGGCAGAGTGAAGTCTCCAAAACAACCCATACGAATGGCAATTCGTCAGGTTCCGATGACAACGCACGAGTTAAACCACTGTCACTACGTCCCAGAGGCAGTGGAGTTGGTAGTAGAAACAGCAGAAACAGCAGATCGAATGTCAATGACAGACGTCCCAGCATCAACAAGAGCAAAGCCAAACCCAGCAAACAAAACTCCATTCGAGTCAGTCTGCGAGTCCCCAAGTCTTTCCGGAGGATTTCATCCAAAGTCAGTGCCTTAAACCCCTCTCAAGTCTCTGTAGCTCCAATAGGTCCACAATCATGGAAACGACCAGACCACAAGACGAATACAACATGACACTTCAACTAGACCTACCGATCACCGAAATATATCCATCTTGTAAATGATTGCGTCATTTGTCAACTGTCAATCGCTAGCATGAGGCTGCCATCTGGACTCGTTGGGGGGCGTGGAATCGCTGCTCGCAGGTGCATTGAACAGTCTTGTTTTGCTTCATAGGGGGAGGAATTGATAGAAATTGCTCTGTAGCTTCACGCTGGCTCGACGGGAGAAGAGCACATTGTCCTATCGAGTGTTTGAGGCTGGCGGCTCGGAACCGACCAAGACGGCGCTGGTGCTGCACGGCATTCTCGGTACGGAAGCTACTGGAGTGAGGTGTGAATGGACTCTCACGTGTGGGTGCTGGATGTAGGGAACAAGCTCAACTGGCGCACGTTCTCGCAGAAGTAGGGGCAGCAGAAGGCTGTGGATGAGTTTACGACTGACTTTTGAGTGGACGGCAGACTGACGAAGGCGAATCCGGACTGGCGCTACGTCTGCTTGGACCTGCGTGGTGAGTCGTGAGTTGAGACGTTGATGGCACGTGCTAATGGGATGCTGGTGCAGGGCACGGAGACTCGCCGTCGTTCTCGGAGCCACACAACCTCGAGGCATGCGCCAAGGATGTGTTGTAAGTTGTGTGTAATTGTTGAAGGTGTTGTGCTCATCTAGGGGCTCTTTTGACTGTAGCAAGCTGGCTGATCACTTGAAAGTGGAGCCGACGGCTGTGCTGGGTCATTCGTTCGGAGGAAAAGTGGCGCTCACGTACCTCCAGCAGTGCATGCAACAAGACTGTGCTCTGCCACGCCAAGTGTGGGTGTTAGACTCGCTCCCAGGAACAGGTTAGTGTTACTACTGGACACTGTAATTCCCTTCTACGCAGAATTAATCTTGCATCATGTACGTGTTGCAGGTGCGACGGACTATGCAAGTCGTGACCTGACGAACTCGATCGAGACGATCCTCCCTGTCGTGAAGAAGATCCCGTTGCCAATCCGTTCCAAGGCACAACTGATTAAGGATCTGCAGAGCTACGGCGTTGCGCTTGGAGAAGCGCAGTGGCTTACTACGAACTTGCGTCTTACCAGCAAGAGCCCAGAGCTGTACGAGTGGAAGATGGACGTGGACGTCATCGAGCAACTCTTCCGTTCTTTCCTAGCTACGGATCTGTGGCCTGTGGTGGAGAACTCACCAGCAACGGAGGGCAAGGACGTAGAGATCCACTTTGTGCACGCCTCGAAGAACAACATGTGGACGCCCGATCTACTCGACCGACTGGACGCCCAACAGGAAAATCAGGTCTATCACCACTTGCTGGAGAAGTCTGGACACTGGGTGCACATTGACAACCCTGTTGGCTTGATGCAGATCATCCAGACGTACATGATTCAGCAGTGAACGAGGTAAGTAGTGCTGGATTTACGTGGCTTGGTGAATACAGGAAGCTTTACGATGCTTGTAGACCGCTCGTTTCAGGATCGTTAAGATCTTTCTTTACATGCCGGTGTCCCTCAGGAGGAGATCAACGTCTCTTCCGTTGCCAGTTTGCTGTGGACAGGGTGGCTCACTCTTGAAAAATCGCTGAAGAGTTCAAGTGGAGAATTATCGCTTTCGAAGCCATGGGACTGCTGAAGCATCATGGACTGCTGGGGACTGCCGTATTTCTAGTGGCTGCATGCACCGTCCAAGCAGCTTTTGTGGAACTCAAGGCTACTGTGGTTTATGATGCTCAAGGTGCATGCCAGGGTGCCCCATCGAGCGGGATTCCTGTACAAGTGAGTGCATCTCCAAGTTCCATTTGTACAGCAAATACAGCTTGTCCAGAAACACCTACAGCGAGTGGGTTGTTCACTGCTACAGTCTGCTCAGTCACGGATGGCACTGTGAGTGGTGATTTCATTGAGACGACACTACCATATCTTTTTGGGCCAACTCCGTACGTCGCGGTGGAGAGATACACCTCTGGACAAGATTGCGCTGTGACGGAGCTCATAGCAATCGATGTGTACGCAGCAGATGGCAAGTGCCACACGACGGATGCCTCGACGAGTTACCGTGCCACTCGCAACGCGGACTACTCGGCGACGGTCCAGCTATACACAGACGCCGCATGCACCGCCGCAGGAACACTATTGACTGTGACGACTTCTCAGGGCATTTCCAACACGTGCTTCTCTGACATGAAGGTGTTCGGTGCTGGTGTGAGCCCGCTGTATTTGAGCTCTACTATGATCTACGACACCGCTGCTAATTCGTGCATGTCAGGGGTACCGTTGCTCGTGACGACGGGTGTGGTATCCGTAGATTCGTGCACACGGTCGAGTTCTTGCGTGGGGACAACGACACCTTACACAGGTACGGCATGCAGTTCAACGCTGACCTACAAAAATGACATGGCTGTTGCGTTCGGCTCGAACGCATACGTGATTGTGGAAAAGTACAATGCCAATCAGGCTTGTGCTACGACAGAGCTGGCTAGCATCACGACGTATCTGGTGGACGGCAAGTGCCACACGACGGGCATGACGACGAGCTACACAGCTTCCCGCCAGGCAGACGGATCGTTGACACTGAAGATGTATACAGACGCAACGTGTAGCTCGACCAGCACCTTGATGACAATGACAGCAGCTCAAGTCTCTGGCAACTCGTGTACAAATGATGGAAATGGCGTATTGGACATGAAAGTCTTTGGAAGCGAATCGACGGCGACGACGACTACAGTGTACTTTTCCTCAATAGCGAGTTATGACGCTACGGATAATAACTGTAGAGAGATGCCAACGATGTTGGAGACCAGTGTGGTGCCGATGGATTCTTGCATGCCGACTGTGAGTTGTGCGGGTAGTGCTGCACCATATATAGGGACAACGTGCAGCTCGTCGTTGACGTTCGCGAAGGATGTCGCCACCGCGTTCGGTTCAAATCCATACGTGATTGTGAAGAATTACAATCCCGGAAAGGCTTGCGCAGAAGCGGAACTCACTGGTATTTCGACGTACCTGGCTGACGGTCAATGTCACAGGATGAGTGCTTCAACTGCTTATATGGCAATAAGAGCTGTAGACGGTTCGTCGACGATTCTGGCTTACACAAATGCAGATTGTGCTGGTACGTCGACAGTTCTGCTGGATGCATCGGCAGCTCAAGTCAAGGGGCAATCGTGTGCGAATGATGCTAATGGTGTTATTGACAAGAAGATTTATGGTGCTGGGGTGACAGCCATATACTTGGAGGTAACTATGAGTTTCGATACCAATGTGGGTGGGTGTATGGCCCCGGTAGTGCCATCGCTGGAAGTGATGTCGCTAGTGTCTTCGACGGGATGTATAGCAACAAGCTTCTGTGCGGGTGCATCCTCTGGCCCTTACAAGAGTATTACCTGCAGACTGTTCTCGACATACCAGGAAAATGTTGCGAAAACGTTTGGTTCGGCACCTTATGCGATTGTGGAGTCGTATGTAAGTGACATGAATTGCGATGGCACCAAGTTGTCTAGTGTGACCGTGTATACAGCTGATGGTAGTTGCCACAAGACTGGAGTATCGTTAAGCTATACGGCTACGAGAGCTGCGGACGGCTCGGTGACGATCCTGACCTATTCTACATCAAGGTGCTCTGGTTCTGCGGTGGCCACGTTGGATGCGTCGGCAGCTCAGGTCATGGGCCAGTCATGTTCAGCCGATGCGAATGGCGTCCTTGACAAAAAAATTTATGGTGCCGGGGTGACGACGCTGTTCTTAAAGTCAACATTGACTTTTGACACGATCGTTGGTTCCTGCACGACTCCAGTGATACCAACTAGTGTGACGACGGGTGTGATAACTTCTGCGAGTGTATGTACACCGAGTACAGGTTGTAGTGGATCGGCTGTACCATACACAAGTACTACGTGCAGTGATACCACGACGTTCCGGATGGATACAACGACATTGTATGGTACGAAGCCGTACGTGATGCTGGAGTTGTACACTCCCGGGAGACAATGTGCTGGGACGAAGCTAACAGGTATGATGGCATACCTGGCTGATGGAAGGTGTCATCAGACTGGGTTTGCGACGAGCTACACAGCCACGAGAAAGGTGGACGGCTCAACAGTGATAGCCACGTACGCCAAGTCAACTAAATGTGATGGTTATAGTACCATATTGAGCTTGTCAGCGACACAGATAGCGGATAACTCCTGCATCTACGATGAAATCCATGACATGAAGGTGTTTGGCAGTGGGGTGTATTTAGCGTCGACTGTGACGTACGATACGAAACTGGGCGGTTGTAAAGCACCTGCGGTGCCCGCACAGCTTCTCACTACTGTTGTGGGCGATGATGCTTGCAAAGCGTCGAGTTCTTGCTTTGGTTCAATCTCACCATACAATGGTACCTTGTGCAGTTCTACTTCAAGGTATCAGAAGGACGTTGCCGCTGTGTTTGGAACAAATCCGTACGTGATTGTGGAGAAATACGCAGCTGGGAAGAATTGTGATATGGCAGAACTCGCGAACATCAAGACATACATTGCAGACACGAAGTGTCATCGCACTAGCTCCAGCACAAGCTTTAGGGCGATACGGAAGGCTGATGGATCCGCAACAGTTATGACATATGCGAACTCAGGGAGCTGCAGCCGTGGTCCATCAACTTTCGTTGTTACGTCCGATCAAGCCACTGGCAACTCGTGTGCTAAGGGTGCTACTGGTGTACTTGACACGAAGTTGTACGGAGGAGGAGCGACCCCGCTGTTCTTATTCGTCACAGCGATCTACGATACCAATGCTTACAATTGTATGGCTCCAGCACATCCAGTGCAATGGGTTGCCACCACAGTTAGCGTCGATTCTTGTGTACCGTCAACTGGCTGTCGATATTCCGGAGCTTCGTACACCAGTGGAGTATGCAGCTCAACTCGAACGTACCATAATGATGTGGCTGCTGCGTTCGGCACATATTACGTGACCGTGGAAAGTTACATCGCCGGAGAAGGTTGCGCCCAGTCCTCACTAGCAAGTGTCACCACTTACTTGGCTGACAATTCCTGCTACAATTCCAATCCCACTGCAAGCTTCCGCGCAACGACATCAATGGATGGATCAGCGGAAATTCACATGTTCATGACGTCATCGAACTGCATCTCCGACAAATGGACGCTGGTCGTGCCTTCAGACCAAGTCGGTGGCAACAAATGCATCAACACTGGTGTCTCTGACGTCAAGGTTTATACCAGTACTGCTAATTGGTACTAAGTAGTACTTCAAAATGGTAGAACAAGTTGAAGTGACTGCGTATTCGTATCCCAATCTACCGCTATCGATATTATACTTGACTTTTGTATGCATTTCCAAATCCAGCTCGAAACGACGCCAATCAAGTATCTTCCACCATGTTGCTGTCTCTGCTGCTTGTGCTTATTACCAGCGTCTCCAGTGCGCGTTCACCGCCGCAATTACCTCGCCACTTCCAAGCGGAAATTCAAGTGTTATCGCATCTCACCGACCCTCGACAGGAGTATCCCCCGTCCATGGGGAGGATGAAGGTGCAATATGATTTCGACCAGCAGCTCGCAAGGGCTGAAATGCTACAAGGATACAATGCAGGGAAAACGTTCGTACGGCGCTACGACCAGGTGCAGTTAGTGGAAATTGGCGCTTATGGTTGCTTGTTGCTGAAGAGTTGTGCATTTGGTGGGTAGAAACAAGAATTTATGGTCAAAAGCGGCAAATTCCGCAAGTGTGAACGTGCCTACTTGGGCGATTCCATGCCCGTGCCCGAGATTCCCTTTGTTCAGGAGTTTGTGGTACGATCCAGATGTTTTTCTGAGACTAAAGCACCACTTGATGAATTGATGGTGGATTTGTAGGCTATGGAGAGTGTGAGAGGCAAAGTGTGTGAACATTGGGTGCACGCACATGACAATGGCCGCGTGCATGTTTACAGTGACGTTGCAACGAATGGTATGAGCAGCTTGATGCTGATTTACCAGACTTTTGTAACCTTGATGCTTTGTATTTTGCAGTTCCCATTCGACTGACGGAAGAAAACGTTGTTGACGGGCAACCCACGATGTTGCTGACGTTTGACCTACTTGATGTTCGTGTGGGACCGCAGAACGTGTCGAGCTTCGACATCCCGGACGGCTACGAGCGCAGCGATTGCACACGAAATGTGGGAGGCTTCCCGTACATCCATGCTTTCCACTACTACCTGAGATTTTAAGCAAAACCATTGAAACAAAGTGGTGAAGGATAGCTTGGTTATCGACAGACGTGGTCAATACTCGAAACAATATGCACTTGCCGCTGTTTGCTCGTCTTCCACAATACTCCTATCTCCAATATTCTCCAGATCCACCCATATACCCTCCGTTGTTTTGTTGTTGGTGCTGTTGGTGCTGCTGCGGCGTGGGATCAAATGCCAACTGTCGACCACCGAGTGGAGGCAGCCCTAAACCATTGTCTTGCTGTCCCATGGCAGAATTGGGATATCCTGCTGAACCGAACGCGTTGGTATCTTGCGGAGTTCCGTAGTTACCAAATTGATCACCATAATACCCCGCAGTGGAGCCGTAACTGTAGCCTCCGAATCCCATTGGTAGTCCGCTGTTGTTCGTATTGTTGATAGAGGCATCTTCCGGCTCGAACCCGTGGTGATACTGCTGCTGAGGAGGGACCAAGTGGTGCATCTGCATTTGCTGCTGCGTCCGATACAAGTCCTGGTACGCAGGTTGCTGCAGTTGTTGCTGAAGCTGCTGCTGTTGAATTTGTTGTTGCTCTTGTAACTGCTGATTTTGCTGGCTCACAACCTCCTTCATAATGTCCTGCGTAGAGTGGAACGCCGCGTTTAGCAGCGCCTGCGTTCCATCCGGGACATAGTCATCCCCCGCGCTCTGGCTAATATCAGTAGTTTCGGTAAGATCTTCAGTTTGCAGCTGTGGTTGCTGAGAGTACTGTTGCATCGTCTCGTCCGGGCCAGGCTGCTGGTGCATTGCAAAAATATCAGCAGCAATAGCAGCGTGTTCGTCGTTGACAACAGCAGGCGCAGAAATAGTCTCTGCAGCTCCACTTTCGCCTGAACTGGCAACCGCACTCGCTGCCACGGCATCACTCTTTTCCTTCTCTTTCTCCTTTGCCTTCTCCTTTTCCTTTTCTTTCGCTGCCAGCTTCTGCTTCTTCCGTTCCTCTGCCTTCTGCGCCTTCTCCGATTCAATCTGCTTCACTTCATTAATGTCAATCATCGAAATCCGGCTCCTCTGTCGCTTGAAGCGTCCTGCATCTGCCTTCCGTCGGATCTCGGACGATAGTTCCGTCAAGTTTTTCTTCTTCCCCACCGGAGGCTTCGCTGTCTGAATCAATCTCGCCGATGCCGTAGTAGCTGCCGAAGCCGCCAAGGCACCTGACGGTCTTGCCATCTGCGGCCGATGCAGCGGCTTCTTCACAGGCGACGCACCCACGTCATCCTCTTTGCCATTAGCATCGTCGTCCTCCCCACTCACTGTAAAGTGCGTCGTAGCCGTCGGTGCCAGCTGTGGACGCAGTGAAGGGTTCAACAGTCCGTTCTCGAGCGAGAAAAAGTCGTCTAGAGCCACAAGCGACGAGCTGCCATAGCGGCGCTTCTGAGGGGGCGACGCTGCCGTCTGTACCACCTTTAAAGCTGTAGCTTCCAGCTGCGCATGAAGGTACGAGTCAGCAGGCTGTCCGTCGGCCTGCAGCACCAGGAACTGCTTGACGATGCCAGCGCTGACCTTGACCCACTCCTCGGCGTCCTTGTCAGCCAATTGCAGCAGTGCGTCGGCCTCTTGCTGAGCTGCAGCAACGTCGCGGACGCTCAATAGAGACAGCAGCAGACGGACCTATAAGGATAGCAATATAAAGTGGTGGGTTAGAGTATAGAGTAAAAAATAGAGTTGCCTACCTTAATGGGCGTCTCGAGATGCGGAAAACTCGCGCGCGCCTCTGCAAGCTTGGAGGGCGACAGTAACCCGCCGAACTCGCGCGAACTCCACTCCAGACGGAGCTTTTGCAGCAGCCACGCGTCGAACGAGGACGTCGGGTCTGTGCGCACTGCACTCTTCTCGTCACTGGTAGTCGTCGCGATCGCTGCCATCACACGCAATAAGGCAGTTCTATTCAGGACGAAAATAACAGTTTAGCTACGCTTTTTGGCGAACGAGCGTTTTTACTTTTTGGCACATTTTTTGACAACTAGTTTTATTTGTGCATTCGCTTTTGAGCAAACGTTATACATGCACCTTTTGTCGGAAGGCTTGTTGTCAAATTTATTTTGGGTTGATGCGAATATCAAGTGTTCGAGTAATTTTGGGTTGGAGTCCCAGTACTGGAAATACAGTATTTGAAATTGGTGTTGGTGCCATTAGTTGCTTCGATTCGTGAAAGCCTATACCATTAAAAGTCTCTACAAGCGTCACTCTCACTGAATCTCTCAGTAGCGCAAGCTACATAGCTATACGCGAACAGCACTACTGGCGAGGGTAGGCAAAGACATCAGACTAAATACTGTAAGTGAAGCAATATTCACTCATCGGACATGCACACAAGTTGATCAAAAACGTCTACAATAAACTTGGCATTGGTTGAAGCACTAGAGGCAAATTTTTAGACGTTTCGGATATCAACGATTTACAATGTCGAGAAGGCGTCGCTATGAGCAGTTAGTCACAAACCTGTCCCCTCAGTATGGACACATGCTGTTCTAAAAACAGTGTTCTTAACGCTACATCAAATCACTAATCAGAAATCATACATAACGACAGGAACACCACGTCTGAAATAAAGTCTATTCAATGTTCATAAAATATATGAAATATTATTTGCTGCTTGAATTATTCGATGTAAACGTAAAAAAGTATCACACTCGCAATACCTTGACAAATCGAGGCGATATATATCGCAGCTTCACCACCACCCCAATCCCACAACGATACCACCTCAATCAAGCAGCGGGTGGTATGCATCGTCTTCTGCTTGTCCACGAGCTGCAGCTCGGCGCTTGACAACCACCAGAACCACGATGGCCACCATGGCACTCACACCAATGAGTGCCGTCGAGCTGGAATCAAAGTCGCCGTGCTCAACAGCAGTAGCCAAAGCAACAAGGGGATTCGCGGCACCCGGTTCGCAGCGCTTGATCATCGACGCCTCAGGGAGCGCTTTGCATGCCAGTACCTTGTTACAGTTTGCACAACACGTGTCCGGTAAAGCCTTGATCGTGGTCGCCGGCACCGAAGAGCCCTTTGTCGTGAACACTACTCCATCGCACGCTTCATACAGACCAGGAGCGCCAACTGGACTCAGACAACTGTTTGCCGTGCAAACTTCATCTCCGAGTCGGTGAATCTCGGGACTGTCACAGTCGGTAATGGAGAGTTCGTGGACACACGGTTCATCTTGAGTGGTTGTTTCGTTGTAGTGCTGGAACGTGAAGGTACAGAGAATCCTCACATCGGTGTCCGCAGCGGTGGTGGGGTCGTGTACGAGCTCCAGCGCTAGCTCCTCAGTGACTTTAATGGGCCCTGATTGCCAGGAACTCAACGGCAGCTCGACCTTCGACACTTGGTCTAGATTGCCGTCCTCAGCTACCGTGATGTAGCACTTGACATCTGTGTAGGTTCCCTGAACCGTGTTGTCCTCGTGGATCATAACATCGTTGATGTCGTAATTGAACGTCATGGCCGCGAAATCGCTGCCTGGATATGCGCACCAAGCCGGCTTATCGCTCGGGTTGCTGGCAGGGAACGTATGCGGTGATGGAGCCTTGATCGCCCACTTGGTGTTGAAGGCAGTGCATGCGTCGTGGTCACTGTGGGGGTACAGCACCACGTGATACTCGAATCTCTCCACCAGACCGCACTGAGTGAAAGCTCGCAAAATGATTTTCGTGTCGGGTGTTCTAAACACGAACTCGTCGTTCGAGTTCCACGGCTTCCCGGCATCAACACCGACATAATAGTACCAGTGAACGTAGTTGTCCACCGACTTGGAGATACCCAAGCCGTTTGCCCATGATGCCGAGTGATCGAATAGGTCGCCGAGTTTCGCCGAATACTTGCACGTAGCATCTGCCTCGTTAAACGTTGTGCACGGAATGCTCCGATAAATCTTGACCCCGTCCAGCGTTGGCTTGGTTCCGCCCAACCCTTCCACAATTTTCGCCGATTTGGTGTTGGCAGCGGCAGTGATAGAAGTAGTTGCAGTAACCAGATCCGGGGCCTGCATCGTGATGCAGCGGTCGAACGAGCACTTGTCCTGATCACGCACGGGGAAGGTCTGCGCTGTACCAACAGGGGACTCACAGCAGTATGGGTTGTAAGTACCTTTCAGAGTCATGTGCTTTGTGCAGCACCGCTTGCACTCAAGCTTGCCATCCGGATTAAAAGTTTGTGTGTCGATGTCGTTGATCAGATCTGTCACGAAACTGCGTCCAAAGCAGTCCGACTCAAACACCATGTTTGTGTAGCTGTCTTTGAAAAAACCTTGCTCCTGCGCATTTTTTTCGTCAGCACGGACGTTAGCCCCTGTTGCTGGGTTAATCGCTCCGTTGTCCTTCACATTGTCGTTAGCGTAGAAATCTCTGAATGCTTTTTCAGCACTGATCGTTGTGTCGAGGTTGCTCGATGAGTAGTCGACAGACACGGAGCCGGCTGATTGGCATTGATTGATTGCAGTCGGCTGATAGTCGTCAACAATAGCGATGCAACCCGTGCATGTCGCTTTCTTGTGGTAGTCCGTCGCTATCATCGAGAGGTTGTACACGCCAAAGTTCGTGAAAGTAAGCTGATCTTCGAGGTTGTTCGGGGTCGTCGTGAAGTCCAGCCAGGTGGTCTGGTACGTTGAGATCGTGGTCGAATCCAATGGAGTGGACTGTAAACTGATCAGCGGATCTTGACGGGGTGAACTAGTGTCGTACTTGTTGGTACGCATGTCCTTCACGTACACGTCGGTGGCCACAGGAGCTTTGAACTTACAGTCTTGGCTAAACTTGAGCGACGTTTTGCTTTGATCCTTCCAGTAGCACGTGTATCCTTCGTTCTGAGGCTTCCAGAAGCACTGCTCAACGCACATACCGCCCTCTCCAAGTTCTTGTCCTTGTGGGCACCGGCAGGATCCATCATTTTGGGGAATTTGACCTCCAGTACATACACACTGATTGTCGGCATTTGGCACTTTCGGTGCAGTACATTCGCACCTGCCGCTCAATTGGGGTTCAAGTTCACCTGGGCACTCTACACACGTGATGTAATTGTCAACGGGGTTTGGCTTGTAACCCTGTTTGCACCGGCACTGGTTGCTTTGCCCATTTTGCACCCTTCCTTCAGGGCATAGACACGATCAGTCGCTAGCTATGCCACAGTTGACGGTACCCTGCCCGTTCGGTGTTGCTTCCGCTTGTTGTATGATATCCGTAATAACAAGCGCTGCGAGCGTGAAAATTGGGACAGCCAAACGCATTGGTGGCGGGAAGTTGAAGCAAGGTGTGCGTCGCTAGAAAAACCGATCAGTGGGCCACTTGTGCTACTCGTAGCAAATTCGAGACTGAGAAATCGCTGCCCTTGAACCCTTAGCAACATTTTCAACATCTAAAGCCAATGCGTCTCATGAGAGGAGACGGTTTTGGATCCTTTGGTTTTGGACCGCCGATGCCTATTTGTTATAGTGAGGTATTCGCTGTTTTTACCAGGAGAAAAAAGTTGAGTGAAGTGTTGTTTGATTTAAAAGGTTTAGATAAAAAATGACTTGGCTAGTTAACACCAAATAAATTCCCGCATCGCATCGAGTAAATGTCATTTCGTTTTCATTTTACAACAATTTTTGTCGGGTGAATAACGAAACAGTCAACCAAGTGGTAAGGCATGTTCTACTTGAAGTTTCAGGTTAAATCGTCCCGGCCAAACCAAGATCGCATTTCAAATACACTTGAAGTACTAATAAGATCTCGAAAAAGTACGAACGTGCATAGAATAAAGCCATTTCAACCCCTGTAAATTGGGCAATACCAATTTCACTTAAAATGTCGTTCGAGTAAATTGGAGTGGTTTGTGGTTTGATCGGTGGTTAGAACTCGAGGGGAGATAGAAACCCCTCTAACAATGTGCTTATATCAAATAACACATTATCCTCATTTACACGAAACTTCTTGATGACGATTAAAATGTAAAACGGCAACAAATCATGCGACTGATCAAGGAAATCTTTGCCCCCCAAGCGTCGGAATTGAAAAGAGGTCGTTTTGAGCGACTGGTCAATATCTGCCTGTTGAAAGCGTAACGTAGATATCTGAAGTCTTCTTTATGAATTCATAAATTCTAGAGCAATCAACCACCATTAATTCTATGGCTAGTCTGTAAAGGGGCACGAAGCAGAACGTCAATCCACATTACTGCAGAAATCCGTCATCGGAATTAATACTTTAACTGAGTTCACCCAACAATCAAGATTTACAAACACAAGCACCAAATTTCGTTGTTCTCTGTCGAGAGTAGATACAGTGTATCACGTAATGTAAGAAAAAGCTAACGACATGCCAACTTGTGCAGCTCTGTCAATGGCTGTTTAAGCACGTAGGTCAATTAAGTACAACGTATCAGAACCAACGCATTCGAGCACCCAGCACAGGGAGATAGAAATTTATTACAGGTGGTCATGCAAACATTGATACTTTGGTCACCTAGGTCAGTCACTCCTCCATTTGCAAGATGGGGCGTAAGCACAAGAAAACCAAGTATCCGCACGAGTGGGATATTGTCGAAGAAACTGAAGACTCCGATGATATTTCTCCGTCGCCACATTCTCAAGAATCAGCTCCTCCGTCCGGAACATACCGACTCAAGAAAACGACAAAGGACACCCACTCCAACGTGATCTGCAAGCTCACTCGCATCTGCCACGTTCCTGAAATCATCGAGGAGATCAAGCGTATCTGCGTCGTCATGAAACAAGTTCAGTTGGAGGGCTGGCACCTAGCCAATCTTCACCTGTTACGCTGTCTGCATGAAGGTAAAGAGTTACCCGAGCTAACACAGATGTTCTTCTATCGATGTTGCGCAGCTTCTCTAGGGAACATCGAGTCTCGTGATCGCTGTAAGCAGGAACCAAAGTATTCAAGCTTCCATCAAACGTGCTTGCGGTATTGGACTGGTCGAGAGCGTACAGTAACGTACGCTGCGGAAAGCGTTATCAACGGTGGAGGTATGATCAACGAAATGGCGAAGCTGATGGAGATCAACGCTGGCAACATGATTGCTCTACAATTCCGTCGCCGGTTGTATCAGTACATTCGGTTCCGATACGCCCCCGTGGGAGAGGTTCAGCTGAAGAATAGGGACACGAAGCGACTCGTAGATAGCTGCTTTCGGGTTAAGACGGTCCCTGTAGTGGATGAAGACTGGAACTCAACTGACATGATGGAAAAGGTATGGACGAAGTGGGATGAAACCGACGATCCTGTGGAGAAAGAACTGCGCGAGTGGCTGCAGATCGTTCCATGACAGTGGCAGATCCGAGCAAACTCCACCCACTTCGTTCGTAAACTCTACGACTGCTTTCGTGGATGGAAGCGTTCGTCAAGAACAATCCAACTACGAAAGGAGCGAGGTTGTATTCTCTATTGTCCGTGTCAACTTCATATCAAGCCGCGTACGTAAAGATTAATGGAACCACTCTTCATGAAATCTTCAATCATATACTTGCTCAACCGAAGATGGAGGAGTTTCTTGAGAAAAAGTTGAACATTGTCCGCGTCAGGAAGAAAACTTCCGATTTGCAGCGACCGTTTAGAAGGAAAACGTTCCAGACGCATCGAAGTGAGATCTTGCGAACGGTGTTTGATGTGGAGCAGTTCGAGACTGAAAATCGCAAGTTCGTGGACGAGATAAAGACCAATGGGTACGGCCTCTGTGACCTTAATTCGACCATTGACTACAACGTCAGCCACTGTAATGACGTCCAAAAAGAAGTGGAAGAAGAATGACGGAACCACCGGAACAAAACTACAGAGGACGACGAAGACGCCAGAAGAGATCGCAGACGCAGATTGTTTTGCCAAAGAGTTGTTCAAACTAGGACCCGAGTATTCCCCTGACGTCCTTATTGGCATCGATCCCGGAATGCGTTATCTAGTCACTGCAGTTACGGTTGGTCGACTCCGTCGACGTAAACAGCGAAAGAGAAGAGGGAAACGCCAAGGTCGTCGTGCCCGACTACAACGGAAACCTAAGATCATGACGATATCTGTACGAGAGTACAGACACCTATCAAGAATGGACGACTTCCGATTCTGGAACGAGAATCTGAAGAAGCGGGAGCCCTGGTATACCAGTATTGTTCGTTCGATGCCGTCGTTCAAGACAGCCAGCTATGATACGTACTTCAAACGACTCCAGTTTTTCTGGACGCACCTTCGCTTCCTACTGGCGTTTAGCGCGGAGCAGGCCTTCCTTCGATGGAGATTTACACAAGATCGCGCGAAGATGGCGGCGTTGGACGTGCTGGCAAAGCGAGTTGTTCCTATACCCAGTAAACAGGTGTGTATCGGTTACGGAGACTGGAGTCGGCGTGAAGGTATCAAAGGCTATGCGACTGGACCCGTCAAGGGATTTGTCGAGGCGTTGAAGAAACGAGCTACAGTGGTTCCTATTGACGAGTATCGAACGAGCGTGACGTGTTCCTCTTGTCACAAGCGGCTTAAGCCAGCACGACTGTTCGTTCAGATGAAGAGGAAGGAGGGTGAACAGGACATTCGGCTGAAGATGCGACCATCCAGGAAGGAGGAGAAGGAAATTGGGGAAATGAGGAAGTTCCGAAACCCTAAACTAGCGAGTAAGAAGGTCGTGCTGAAGTGCACCCGGAACGTCTTGCGCTGTACCAACAGTCGATGCAAGGCGAACTTCTGGAACCGAGACGTCAATGCCGCGAGGAATATGCTGGAACTGCTCCGTAGCGGACTGAAGGGAAAGCATGGCATAAGGAAATTGCGAGCATTCAGGCGAGGACAACTACGCAATTAAAGCACAGACTTGCAGCGTACACGTTGCAGGGCTGCATAGCCACCCACAACCATATATTCGCAGCACAGGGAAAGCAGTAGGCAATTCTCAGTGCTCTTAGTAATAAAGCAACCGTAGCAACACGTGCATGGAAAGACACGCAGCGTACACGTTGCAGGGCTGCATAGCCATCCACAACCATATATTTGCAGCAAAGGGAAAGCAGTAGGCAATTCTCAGTGCTCGTAGTAATAGTAATGGTCAGAAGTCTTGGTCAGAGTCCGAATTGGTCTCGGAGCCCGAGGCACCAGATCCTGAAGATCCCGAGCCTGATCCTGCTTCGGATCCTGAATCATCATCGTTGTCAATGAGCTCACCAGAGTCTGCAAGTGATACCTGGTCAGAGTCAGATCCATCCGCAGCGACCCTGTTGCCTCCACCACTGGGAGAAATACCGTCTGCACCGCTTTCGTCGCTAGAGTCATCCTCGTCACTACTTCTACTACCACTACCATCATCCGAGCTGCTGTCCTCATCGGAGTTATCTTGCTTCTTCACAACACTACGTCCCTTCTGGTTGCTCCCAGAGATGCCCGCTTGTCGAGTTTTACCACCACCGCTATGTCTGCTATTATTGTTCTCCATCGCATCCAGCATCGAGTTTTCAATCTGATCTTCCTGCTCGCCACGCAAGATGGCCAGCTCGTCATCACGGAACTTCTTCTGCAACTTCTTGAGCGACCTGTCATTCTCAGCAAGTTTCTTCATCTCGCGACTATTGTGCAGATCGAGCTCGCGTTGTAGGTAGTCAAGATTGCGGAAACGTTCGCAGTAGATAGCATATTGACGCTCGAGTTCCTTCTCGAGCTTCTCATACTCGTCCATAAACGCAGGTCGAACGTGTTGCAAACTCTTGAGTCGCTTTTCACTGCGTTCTAGGTCGGCCTGAGCCTTCTTGATTTTAGCTGACAGTGCTTTTTCCTCAGCATCTAGCTCCACGACTTGACGTTCGGTCAGCTCTACATTCTCTTGTAGGTTGACTAAGATATCCTGAATACTGCGTTCAAGGAATTTTTGTTCACTTGAGTTCTCGTGATTAGTGGAGAGTGCATCTAAGAACCGAATAGCCTGTTGCCGTGCGTCACGAACGTCGAGTTCCGTTTCCAACAGATCATAAAGCTTTGCACCAGACTGCGTGATGTCCGATGCAAGCTGTCGTGTGGCTTTCGGATCTTTTACACGTGAGCCCAATAGTGATTTCACGGACACTTCATCGTCATCATCGTCAGGTTCCTGTTGCGTAGCCAGATCGATCCTCGAAGCCTCATACAGCACGCGAGCAAGTTTGATCAGCTCCTTGACAGCAAAACCATCAGCGGCATAGAGCTTTTTCGGGTTTAGTCTAATGCGAGCCTTGGCCAGGACTTCAGTCGCCACCTGCGTGAGGAATTCCACCCGATCGTCTTCTGTGTCAATTTCTTCCGTGATGCTCGAGCTCGGGTCGTACTTCTTCACCATCCAGTAAAGCAGGTCAGACACCAACTCGAAGTTTGGCGTGCGAAAGTTCTCCATTGAAATGGGGCGAGGGTATCCCAGTGCCCGCATCATCTCAGTCAAGTTTCGCAATTCACGGAACGACATCGTCGATAACCAGCTATGAACTTTGACCTACGGTGACTCAGTCGTGTACACTTGCTTTGTATTTCTCGCTCTCGACTGCAACCAGGACTCACCAGGCACCCGCGTCGTTTCAAGATCCTAGATCGCTATGCCTTTCGGGATTTTGTTACTGTCTATTCTTGCGTTCGTACCTGGCCAACATGGTGACGTTGCCAGAGGTGCCACCTGTGTGGATGTAAAGTAGCTCCCGCTCACCAGTCCCATTGAGTGACATTGATGTGGAGTTACGATCCAGCACCTCATCAAGCACTGCTTCGTCTGAAAACAGCATGTGCCAAGCAAATGCACCGTAGACGAGGTCAAAATCCACCTTGGTTTCTCGTAGCACCTCATGATATGTGTCATACAGCGGCCACCACAGCCGTCCAAAGCGACTTTTTCTCTTTGGTGTCAGTACTCGAGGCAGCAGTGCCGTCTGTGGTTGTAGTGATGGATCCTCCTCAATAAGTTGTCGAAACTGTTGCTGCAAGTACGCTGCATCGCCAACACAAGGGACGGCATATAACTTGATCTCAGGATGGAGATGCTGCGCCAAATACAGCGCTGTGGTGCCTGTACCACAGGGCAACACAACGGAGAACCGTTTGTTCGGCCACTGCGTCAAAACAT
The DNA here is from genome assembly GCA_008079305.1 of Phytophthora palmivora. Classification (NCBI taxonomy): domain Eukaryota; phylum Oomycota; class Peronosporomycetes; order Peronosporales; family Peronosporaceae; genus Phytophthora; species Phytophthora palmivora. The sequence goes on along the minus strand of VOQZ01001056.1, from coordinate 61,882 downwards.
ACTCATTAATCTCCTCGGCCAGCAACTTTACACCATCCTGTGCCTCAGGAAATGCCGCTCCTTGTGGCACGTACAAACTCCTGGTACCCGACGGAGGACGCAATTCATCGTCCAAAAACGCCGCAAAGACACGAGTCTCCACCAATTCGTGGTACGCCTCTGACTGAAGCTGCACATGCCGCATCCCCAAGTCCTTGGCCAGTTTCAGATTCCCTTCCACCTCGTGTTTCAGTCGCAACTCTCGACTGAAATAAGTGAATGGCACTTGTCGAGCATTTGCCAATTGAGCCATCGCCAGCATAGCATTACTCTGAGACCCACCGAAGCTGAACAAATGCGTATTCCGATAGAATTCGTCACTCTGCTGGACGAAATAATACAACTTGCGCATCTACATCAAAGTGTCAATTAACTCATATCAAACTTCTACACAGTAGCACATCATACCTTATTCCCTGCCAGATGAAATACATCATCTCGCTTGACATGCACTCGTTGCTGTCGAAACCACACTTGCGTCACAGGAGACTTAATAGACCATAGAACTCTCATGCTTAAAGTCTCATTTCAAATCGCACTTAGTGCGAGTCTCCACAACGCGACGAGTTTGGCGTCGTCAGTTTCCGACTTGGCTGCCTCTTACCATGCGACGTCTAAGCTCGAGAGGTGCGTGCTCCCCTCTCTGTTAATACTACGAGCTATGAGACTAATGCATTGTACACAGGAGGAGGCAAGAACTTCAGTCTCAAGAGCGAGGAGGACGTGGAGGAACTCATGCAGACGCTCGTGGCTCAAATCCACGCGAAACTCAAGAGCGAACTGAATCTACGCGAGATCTTCATCCCCAACTCCAAGGCCGAAGCGCGCTGCAGCATCTTTGTGTCGCACAATTACGCGGCGTGTCCGAAACTCTGCATCTTCATGCAACCAGGAGAAGGTTTGCCCTGTAAAAACCTCGTTTTATCACGATTTTATTGATTTTTTCATTATTCTGCAGGCATGCAACCAGGTATGTGGAGCAGGACGATCCACCCGAAAACGGGCTTTCAGGGCTCTATGATCCCGTACTTGAAGACGGCGATACAGGGCGGATATGGCGTTGTGATCATGAATCCGAGCACCAATTTCTGCATGGTCAACGGCCATCGAGCCAAGATCTTGCACTCGGCGACGCCGGAGGCTCATGTGTCGTACGTTTGGAAGAATTATGTAGTGCCGAATGCGGCACAAGAGATTAGTTTCATTGTACATGACAATGCGGGAGTGTTGTTGAAAACCTTTCTGTCTTCGTTGGGTGGACATGAACAGCAGCGTGTTGGAGGCATTGCGTTTATTGAGTCGGCGCATCAGATCTCGTCGGGAGATAGCAATGCACTACGAGAGATGCTGCGTGATAAAGCGGTGAATTTTGAGGCCTCGACGGAACCCATGTTCACGGTGATTGGGTCTTCCAAAGCACGACTGGGATGCACGTCGCTGTCGGTGGGACGCACTACAGGAGAGGCAAACAACCGGGAGTGGACGGTACACTCAGTGCAGACATCGGCATTCGTGTTCTTACAGTCTATTGCTACCGGCATTGAAGAGTCATTGCATGCTATCCGCGCTACGTTCCCCAATAAGCTTATTGTGACGGTGAACCGTGCACGACTCACTGGTCAGCCATATAATAATCCGTTCGCTGTGGTGCAATGCGCTGGACAGAAGAAAGAAACTGTGGGCAGTCATAAACACACGATGGACCCGGAGTGGAATCAGACGTTCTCCTTCCCTGTAACTTCTAGCGAAGCCAAGGTAGTCATAGTGGTGAAAGACAGGTCCTTCCCGATGAACACGTCGCTGGGTCAGGTTGTTGTGAGCATGAGCGAGGTGGGACTAAATCGAGCAGACCGACGATGGTTCGCGCTACGAGATGAGAAGGTACCGACGGCTCACGGTAATGGAGAAGTTGAGCTCACACTTGAGTGGGTGCACGACACATTCGTTGCACGTTCGGATTCATTTATTCGTGGAAGCCGCATGCCAACGCTAGAAGCTCAACAAGGCCCTCGTAGTGGCACGGGTGGTGAGAATTGCTGCTACCTGTGCAAAACCACGTTTGTATTGCACCGCCGACGATACTGCCGTATGTGCTTGCGCCTGGTGTGTACATCATGCTCAGATCGCTTGTTCCTTCCTGGTTTTAGCGAGCCGAAGCGTGTGTGCTCCGGGTGCTGTGATCTTCAAATGATGCTGCACAATAAACTTCCGCGCATGGGTCCTGGAGGTCCAAGCTCTAGGGTACCTTCCCAAGATAAGCTGGACGAACATGCACAGCGAATGGAGGCGATGCGGAAGCGTGAAGAAGCTGAAAAACGACCTCTTTCTATTAACGACTTCGACTTACTCAAGGTTGTTGGCCGTGGTGCCTTTGGTAAGGTGCTGCTGGTCCGCAAAAAGGAAGGTAAAAACTCTGGTCAGATTTATGCCATGAAGATCCTTGTGAAGTCGCATATCATCAAGAACGACCAAATCGAAAATACCAAGGCTGAGCAGCATATTCTGAAGGAGATTAACCACCCATATGTGGTTCGGTTGCGATACGCATTTCAAAATGCCGACAAACTTTATTTGATCATGGATTACTACCCGGGTGGCTCGATGTTCTACCACCTACGCAAGTCTAAGCGATTCTCAGAAGACCGTACTCGTCTGTACATGGCACAACTGCTGACAGCTCTGATGCATCTGCATAGTAAGCAGATCGCATACCGTGATCTAAAGCTGGAAAATATTTTGATGGACCCGAAGGGAAATATCGCCTTGACAGATTTCGGTTTGTCGAAGGAGGGCCAGTTGGTCGAAGGCGCTATTCGTGCATCGCAAGCAGACACAGGTATGAAAACCATTTGTGGTACAGCCGAGTATATGGCCCCTGAGCTTCTACGCCACCAACCTTACGGAAAGGTGGTCGACTGGTGGAGCTATGGTATTCTGTTGTTTGAGATGCTCACAGGAAGAACGCCGTTCGTGGATCGCAACCGCAGGCAGATGTTCAAAAACATTATGCAGTCTGAGGTCATTTATCCCTCGCACATATCTCCGGTGGCTCGCTCACTGATCTCAAAATTACTGAATCGAGATCCAGCACGACGACTTGGTGGCGGCCCCAACGGTGGTCGCGACATCATGGCACACCCGTTCTTCGAGTCCATCGACTGGGACAAGCTGATGCGCAAGGAAATAGAACCTCCCTTTGTCCCTGATGTTTCGAGTGTGGACGATATTACGAATGTGCCTGAGATGTTCCAGAACATGGCGGCTGTGGACTCTCCTGTCAACAAGAAAAATGGCGAAGGTCATCACTTTGACGACTTTACATACCAAGAAGACGGATACATTATGCGTGCTACGCACAACCTAAACCAGCATTAAGAGAGCTACGCAATACATTGCCTGTATAATTTGTATGCGTGTTGTCATCATGAAAGCCATCGCGTCAGTAAATGTTCAGCCAGAGAACTTACTCCGCTTTCTTCTTCTTCATAGATGTCTCTCCATGGCTGTCTTCATTCAACTCACTCGACTCCAATCGTTGTCGCTTCAGATGCGGAGGAAGCCTAGGTCCGATGGTCTCCATCTCTTTAACGGCTTGCACCGCGGTTCCTTTTGGTTCCTTCGCATCATCGCCATTATTGTCGTCACTAGTGGATTCTGCTTCAGCTTTCCGAGCTCGCATGAGGTGTGGTGGTAGTTGTGGCCCAATTGAAGCAACTCGATCTTCGGTATCACCACTACGCTCAGTCACTACTGCGGGTGGTAGTTGAGGTCCTGCTGGTCCACGAACAGCTCGAGCACCTTTCTCCTTCGGGACTGTTCGTTGAAGATGACGTCCGTATTCCTGCAATTGCCGACGAAAGCTCTCGTTCGGGTTGGCCATTGAACGGCGTTCAACCACCAATGCCAACGCTTGCTTGAAACTCATGGAGCGCAACTTCATGAGGTATGCCACGACCATGGACGACGAGCGACTCACTCCTTTGTTGCAGTGAACGAGAATCCGACCTAGACATCACCAACATAAAGGGAGGAACATACACATCACACGCCGTACTTGGCCACCGTTAGCAACTCGGTTGTCTTCCATCACTAATGGTAGAAGTACCATAGTACTTGGCTTGGTCCATGAAGGCGATGCAGCCTTCCAGTACCCCCGAGATATCCTCAGCCTTGTTGTCGAAGATGGGGCAACGTCGGTACGTGAAACTCTGGTCCTTCTCAAAGAAATTGGGCACTCCAGCTACCGGATCCATCTTCTTGGGGGGTGTCACCTGCACCAGATTACAGCGTTAAGCCCCATTTCAAGCCGACATTCCGACCACTGTCCTGTACATTCAAGATGTGGGTGATACGCAGTCTCTGGAGCAGCTCCTTGTCGCGCGCGTGGGTCCTGGAACCGAGAAACACGTGCTCGGGGATCTGGGAAGGCTCCGCGTCGTCCTGGACCATAACTTGTTCGTTGCGCCGCGTCTTCGCGCCAAATGTATTGGTATCCGTTATTCCAACTGGGCTTTTGATCTCAAGCTGTGCAGGTCACTACAATGAGCATTCCTAAGGGTACGTTAATCTTTGCTAATGACAATACTAATCCTAGGTCTCATTCCAACGATCGCGGCTCTTCGTAGTTGGCCATGGGAGGCCGGTTCTCTCGCGTGCAGTATCGAGAGCAGGATGCCGCCGTTCTGAGTCACTTGGTGCTGCTCACTCAAGTCTGGTACGTCTTTTTGCCTTTGATGTTAGTGTTTGTTGGTGTGAAACTTGTTTGTGTTTGCTGTCAGGGGGTTGGATGAGATTACGTTCCTGTCGACAAGACTGCGACGCTTATCGTTCAACTTTTGTTTGACTCTCGAGCAGTTTGAAGACCTCGCGGGTCTTCGTAGTAATCCGTTGTTCAAAACCATGCTTCGTCGCTGGTTTGCCACCTTTCAGAATACTCCTAGCAGTTCCATTGTGAATGGACTGGAGTTTCTTACTGCACTGGCATTTACTGCTGCAGATGGAAAACTGGACGAGAAGGCGGGTGCAGTGTTTGATATCTTCGACTTTGACGACTCGGGTGCCATCACGCGTGATGAACTGGGAATTTTGATCAAATCGGCAGTTCGTGGACTCTCAAAGGCCACCAAAGGACTTGGTCCGAGACTGGCAGCGCTATGTCCTATGAGTGAAGTAGCTGAGCTTACTCGGCAATGCTTCGTACACTGCGATCTCGACGACGAGCAAGATTTACCACGAGCACGCTTCATATTCTGGGTGAAACAGACTCCGAAGATCGTGAATTTGCTGCGTTGTTTCGTGCAGCGAGAGTATTTGTCAGAGGATGAAGCTGCAGTCATGATTCAACGCTGTGGTCGTGGTATGTTGGCACGACGTGATGCAGCTGAACGTCGTCTTGAGTTGCAGCTTGAAGTCGAGCAAGAGCTGTCACAAGCTGCTCAGAAAATTCAGGACGTAGTGGTCACGCGCAAGAAGAAGCGAGAACACTTACGACAACAAAAAGTGGAGCGATTTGCTCATCATGGCGCAGTGTACTCATTTGGTGCCAACACACGAGCCCAGCTAGCTCACGCACACTTGGAACTCTCCCGACATGTGGTCTCCCCATTGCTAGCGACATTTTTCAAGAATAATGAATTGCGTATAGCTCGAGTAGCTCTCAGCGAGACACACGCCAGTGCTGTAGCATCCGATGGTCAAGTCTTCACTTGGGGTGCAGGCCTACCCGGCTCTTTTGGCTTTCTTTTATCTCAAGCACAAGAAGGCAGCAATATTATCGGTGGCGGTGGTGTCATTCGCAAACAACCTACCCGAGTGGACGATCTGAATGAAGTTGTCATCATTGACTCGCGACTTGGTAGCCACCACTCGGTTGCGTTGAGTGCTGGTGGAATTGTCTACACATGGGGATCTGGTGGTTATGGCCAACTCGGACATGGAGACTTCGTAGTAGCAGATGAAAATTCAGAGCGCAGTGATGCCATTTTCAGATCCCAATTCGACCCTCACACAGGTCGTGAGTATCCCGTGATTGACTTACCCTTGCAACTAGACTCCAGCTACTTCGAAGAGATGCGGGTAACACAAGTGGCGTGTGGATATTACTTCACTCTGGCCGTGACAGAGGATGGCAGTGTGTTCAGCTGGGGCGAAGGCTCCGATGGGCAATTAGGCCTGGGATACTCGGATTCTTTTCGTGTTGGCTTCTTGGATCCAAACATAAGCGGCAGCAACTTTGTGTACATACCGTCCCCGACGCGCATCGACTCCCTGAAAGAGCCTATCGAAAGCGTTGCAGTTGGTGGTAATCATGTTTTTGCTGTGGGACGCACTCCAGCAAGACGTGTTTTTGAATGGGGAGCTTGGAAACGACGTGGTGCCACAGATGCTCGTGAAAGTGCGTTCACACCGCTGGAAAATATCGCACTTTCATCATTAAACGTACAACAAATTGCAACAGGAAAGGAACACGCACTTGCTGTAACTTCACGAGTTCAAGTTTCGTTAACCGTTGATCAGTTTCCATATCGCCATCGACCTAGCAGTCCGAATGGAGATGTAGCAGGAAAAGGCATGCATGCGATTGCATTATGTGCACGGTTTGGTGCTCAGCCGACACAACTCTCACGTGCCATTTCAGGCTCGGTCTTCGTTGTACCGCTGCCCACCGCAGAGTTTGGAAGCGCTTTGCCGTCGTCTTCTGCAGCATCTGCTGCACTTAGTGCTGCAACGTACAATCGCTCAGATTCACACATCCGATCAAGTCTCGCACGCTGTACGGGCAAGATCGCGCTAATGGATCGAGGTACATCAACTGGTTATTGGATATCCCTGCTCATCGACTCATCACGACCTGCAGAATTGCTTGAAATACCATGTGTGCCGGCTGCATTCGGTCCTTCGCTGACTGCAACAGGTGTGCAAGCACAGCTATTCTACTCACCTGAGCGGTTATCAAGTCTGCGCTTATATGTTCGACCTGATGAAATCGTTGGTCGCATTGCTGTGCTGGAGTTTGGTCAAGGCGATGTCGCTTTTGATGCAGATGCGCTTGATGCAAGTGAACTTATCGGACGCCTGATGCATTCGCTGGTTTCGCTTGTCAAAGACGCACAAGACGCAGGTGCTATTGGTGTTGTGCTTATTTTCGACTTCCTTGAGGCTGATGCTTTCGCGCTTGAGGTCGATGAGGACAGCAATACTCTTTTTACGATACCTGCAGTCATGATACGGAAAAGCCTTCATGGTGATCTACTGCTTGAGCAATTACAAACACCTGGAAAGCGACCGTGGTCTATTCTGTCGTACAAGGAGGATGTGCTAGGAAAACAGGCAAGTCACGCTGGCGAATTTATTGACAGTGAGTTTGTCTAACAAGTAGTTTGCGCAGATATTGACTGCACAGAAGGCTGGCGCCAAGGCTGTGATGGTTGTTCAGACTCGTATTAACCCCGTTCCGGAAAGGGTGAGCAATTTTGTGGTATTCTGATTTTTTGCTTTGCTGTTCACGAGGATGCTGTTTCAGTTGGGAATGAGTGTCTTTGGAGAAGACAAGAAAGCTCCCGGTAGTTCTGGCGTAAAGATTCCCGTGATATCGATTCCCTACAAAGTAGGAGAGTTTCAGACCGCTTCACTCATTCTAGGCAGAAGCCATTCTACTAACACCATGTTCAATGTTGTTAGGTTGGAACCCAAATGAAGACAAACTTGGGCGGCGTAGAGGCCGAGGACTCGCAGTGCCGAATAGCTCTCACCGGATTAGGGACGCTGTATGCGTGGGGTCTTGCTGAAAACGGTCGTCTAGGACTGGTATGGTTTGGCTTCCCTATGCTTCATCTCATCGTCTAATATTGTTCGTATGTGATGCAAGGGCGACATTGAGAATGAGGAATTGTTTCAATCAGGCTACGACGGTGCTCGACAAAAAAGCTACCAGTTCGTACCGGACCCTGAGATTTTGTCGACGCTGTTGTTCAAGGATATTGTCCATATCTCGTGTGGTGAGAACCACTCTGCTGCAGTCACCGGTATGTTGGAGTGTGTTCATCCTTGACGTCGTAAACTTTTACCTGATATTCTTAATCCGGTCTACGCAGGTGATGGTGTACTTTACTGCTGGGGAAGTGGCCGTGACGGGAAACTTGGCACTGGATCCATGGATGACGAAGACATACCAGTGGCCATTGAAGCGCTGAGCTCTGTCAAAGTCGCTCGTGCCGAGTGCGGCATCAAGCAAACGGTACCACTTCAATATGGACGGATATGACTACACCACTAACGACGTCAATATGTATTATGCAGCTGGTAGTAACGCAAAATCCTTCACTACTGAACTAACACTGTGCTAATCTCTAGATTTTGAGTCGATTACGCTGATAGTAGTCATTTTCTATTTACTGTTAGACAAGGATTTTCATTCTTTTTCATTACACCTATTTCACTGTATCCACTGCTACCACTTTGCAGTGCGAAAAGAATGAAATGGCGACCTACCCGAGCGATGGATTTGTAAATGACTTTGTGCATTGCGATCCAAGCGATCATTGTGGCAGGGTCACACGAGCATCTTGCTTGAGGAAGCGTGCTATTAAGAATATACAAGCTCTAAGTGAATGGCAGTTCATAAGTCCAGGGGACTTAATAGCTAGAATAGAGTAGTTTTTAGACTGCTTATATTTATTTAGTAGCTAATTAGGTAATTTGGCCTGTAATACGTATTACTAATTAACAACAGTTTGTTCTATATAAAATCTGACCCTGTCTGATTGGCTGGTTCTCAGACACCTGATTGCCTTGTCGGTGGTGTAAGGTACACCACCGACTGAGAAGAATTCCTGAAGTGAATATTCTGAAGTGTACCTACTTCTGGAGGTTATATCCTCCCCCACTCAGAATAGGAAAACCGATGAGGAGACCGGAAGATAGTACCGCACACTTTCCTTCTCTTGTCGATATCCATCGACAAGCTACGGTTGTGGCTTTGCGGATTGCATTAAGTCTGTCTGTCAGCAAGACACACGCACTGTTTCCCACGTCAACCATTTTGAGCATGCCCCGGAAGGCAAGCTCCCGTGGCGCTTCGGCCCCTTCCAAGTCTAAAACTACGAGGTCGAAGACTTCTAGACTTCTAAGGCCAAGTCGAAAGACAAGGCCACTCCATGCGCGGAAGTCCGCAAGCCTTCTGCTTCTGCGACTCAGGGAGAGAGATTGGGTCGTAGTCGCTCTCATTCCCTGTCGCCAGATGACGGGCCAAACCCTGGTTCACCTATCGATAGTTCAGCCCTGGAGATGACTCCCCGGAATTCAATATTCCTATTATCACAGGGTCCGAGTCCGATGGGAACACTACGGGACCAGGGAAGAATTTTACTCATTCACAGGGTCCGAGTCCGATGGGAACACTACGGGATCAGGGAAGAATTCTACTCATTCACAGGGTGCTCTTATTGTCCAGGAGTTCACTAAGACTGACCCCAATCCCTCTGAGGTCGAGGCGGCTCCAACGAACTCACCTGTAAAGAACCTGACATGGGAAAAAGCCAGGCTTGAGCCCAAGCCGCGAAAGTGGACCGAGGAGCTGCTATGAAGCGCGTAGACCCTAGTTCTCCTCTTCATGAGTCCTCCGTACTCAAAGGTTGTCGTAACCTATTCGGAGACCTCAAATCCGAAGAGGAAAGAGGGGGGGGGTATCCAAACCCCGAGGGATCTCTAACAGTCTCAATGAGCGGCAAGAGCTTTATGAAGCTGCTCAGCAACGAAGCTTCAGAGGTAACATCCTCTGTGCTTTCTATCCCGGTGTATCCTCGTGGATACTATCCACCAGACGAGGGTTCTGCAATGTAGTTAGAGAAGCTCAGAGCTCATCGTGGCCTCGACCACAGTCGCATATCCCGTAGCGCCGATGAGCGTGTCTTGTTCAGAACGTACCGCTCTTTGTCGATGACATAGAGGGAGTAAAGTGAGTGGTGTTAGCACCACACCAAATTCCTCCCAAGGATTTCTTAAGTTTCCGGAAGAAACAAGAAAACTGTGGTGGGCTCCCCCCGCGTGGGGATACCCTGGGGTACAGCCCGAAAACACTACGACTCAATCCCAGGTTGAAGACCTGTTCTGGGGGTGGATTTCCTTAAAGAAATTTACAGTTCAGGAGTTGAAGGAACTTCGAGAGGATCGTTTGCTATCCTATTTCTTGGGCCAGCGCAACTCCGCATTGAATTTGCCCACTTAATTGCTAAGCGGCAGCTTCACTCCGTGATGGAGGGATTTAAGCAACAAGCAAAGTCCGGCTCATGACGAGCGCGGATACGGTTCCGCCAATCCTGGGACCGTGCACAGTAAGACAGCTAAGAAACCTCGGACCACTTACGCAACTGTTCATACCATTGCGTGCGTTCAAGCAGACGTAGTTTGACGATATATTCATCCATAGCGTGCCGGATGAGGCCAGACAGCTATGGAGGTGCATCTGAAGCACCTCCGTCGAGTGTTTGAGGTCATGAGAGCTAACAAGCTCTATGTCAACATCGACAAGTGCGTCTTTGCAGCTGAGGAGATAAAAGTCCTCGGCTGCTTTGTCAGCAGGGTCGGCGTACGCGCCGATCCAGGGAAGGTCAAGGCCATAGCGGCTTGCCCGACCCCGACGTCACAGAAGGACCTGGCTTAGCCAACTACCTTCACAATCACAGCGCGGGGTACGCCGATCTTGCTCGACCCTTGTCGGATCCCTTAAATAAAGATGTCGACTGGGTCTGGGAGCAACGGTACCATGACGCCTTTGACAGCATCAAGGCGAGCTTACATCGTACCCCAGCCCTGGCTTTGCCAGACGAGACGAAGTCGTTTAGCGTCGTCTGTGTCGCTTCTGACTATGCAATATACTGTGCTCTGTTGCAGAAGGACGATGGAGGACGCGAACGCGTGATCTCATTCTAGTCTAGGCAACTGAAAGCTGCCGAACGGAATTATCCCGTTCATGACAAGGAGCTACTTGCAATGAAGTACGCTCTTGTCAAGTTTAGAGTTCATCTCTTGGGCACGAGGCCCTTTGTAATCTACACTGATCACGCGTCCTTGCGGACTGCCACCAACTCGCCGCATCTGTCACAACGGATGGCGAGGTGGCTGTCATTCTTTGCGGACTATAACTTCCGCGTTAAATATAAGCCGAGCAAGCTCAACGTGCTCGCCTACATACTGTCGCGCCGACCTGACTATGAGTTAGCTCGCATAAGTCGGGTCACGACTGATCTGTACGATCGGATACGCTTAGCGTATCAGGAGGACGGAAACTACACACCACTGGTGCAGGTCTTGTTCAGAGGCAAGGACGCCAAAGTCGACAGGCTTTCGCCTCAACAGCGGGCGCAGCTCCTTCGCTATGAGCTGGCCGATGGGTTACTCCACTACCGAGTAGACCCTAGAGATCCTCCTCGGGTTGTCGTTCCAAACGACGAGGATCTGAAGTATGACATACTTCTAGAGGCGCATGATGCGCCGGTAAGTGGCCATCTTGGCCGAGAGAAGACCTACCAAATGGTCTCTCAGACATTTTGGTGGCCCCGCATGTATAAGTGGGTGGCACACTATGTCAAGACATGTGAAACATGTCAGAGGGTGAAGCCTTCGGGCCACGCCTCGGCTCCACTGCAGAGCCTACCAGTACCAGCGGACTGCTGGAAGTCGATGAGTCTCGACTTCGTCTTCGGCCTGCCGGCCGATGACAAGGACAACACCGCCATATTGGTGTTTGTCTGCCGTTTGAGCAAGATGGTGCATCTTGCTCCGGTACGTGACAATGTCACCGGGAAACAGGCTGCACAGCTGTTCCTAGATAGCGTGTTCCGCTATCATGGTCTGCCAGAGACCATAGTCTCAGATCGAGACCCACGCTTCACAGGGGCGTTCTGCGACACCTTGTTCCAGCTCCTGGAAGCAAAGTTGACGATGTCAAATGCGGATCATCTACAGACCAATGGTCAGACGGAGCGCGTCAATCGCGTGCTCGAAGATACTCTGCGCAGTATCTGTGCGGAAGCACCTCGGTCCTGGTCGGATCAGCTGCCTATGGTTGAGTTTGCGCTCAACAAGGTGGTACACACATCAATGGGGTTTATCTCGTTCTGCTTGAATGGGTTACGACACCACCAGGTGCCGCTAACCTTGCGGGTAGGCACCGTTGCCTCCGTCGTAATTGGGGGAGAGGCTCGGAAAGCCTTTTCCTCCCAGGTCTCAGATATTGAGACAGAGTCTTTAAAAAGACAATTGTCGTCGACGACAGGCTGACGCTAATCAGCCGGGTTAAAGACGCGATGGGGTTAGCCTAAGACAAACAAAAGGAGTACTCTGACAAACCAAGCGGGAACTTTAACGTGTTTGAAGTTGGTGAGTTAGTTCTACGCGATAGTAAGAACCTACCACTAAACTTGGTAAGCTCCGTAGGGGGCAACAAATTAAAGTATCGCTTCCTTGGACCCTTCGCGGTCCTGGCCAGACATGGCGCGGCGTACACCGTTGACCTCCCGAAGTCAATGGCGACGCACCCGACGTTCTACGTGGGGCGTCTTATGCGGTATCACGATCCGCTGGGTCCTCCTTCTCTGACGGAGGGAGGCCAAGGTGAGAACTCACCTCCTCGAAACGAGGCTGAGTCCTCTGGACAACCGGAGCTGCCGGTGTCGGAGTCTGTGAATGATACACAGACTGGTACCCACGCGAGTCATACGAAGGGTATGACGGTACAGAGTGGGAAGAACTCGGGTAAGAACTATACCCGTAAGCCGAGTGGTACGAGTACCCCTGCGGCTCATAAGAGGGCATCCGGCCATGCACCTCATGGCTTAGAGCGTCTAAGCCTCGACGGAGTTCCTTCAGGTTGGAAGCCGGAACTCGGCGGTCAACACGCCCATGGAGCTCTCGAGTCTCCCGACCAAGAGCGTCCACCTCTGGACGGAGGACTTCTAGGGCCCCCAGCTTGCCAGCCTGAGTGGCAGTCTAACCACCAGGTCCAAGACCAAGGGCTATCTCGATCGCATAAACGCGATCTCGTAGCTGACGGATCTCGTCACTTAACAGGGACCCCACAGAGTCCCGACCCGAAGTTGAGGGTCCAGAAGGACAAGGCTGAGAAGGAGCCTCGTACTCAAACGCGTGCGAGAGCTCCTCCTGCCCTCCTTGATCGGAACGCCCATGGTTTAGACTACGAGAGGCCTTGAGGTGCTCCAGGAACATGGGAGACCCGGACCCTGCATCCGGTGGGTAGTATCCGCGAGGATACACCGGCGTGGGAGGCGCAGGAGTGCCTTGCAGTTGAGCAGCTTGATAGTGCTCCTGCTGTTCATCGAGATCATTGGAGATCTCTTGGGGCTCAGAGACAGCCCCACCATGCCCGACTTCGCCTTCTCGGGGAAGAAGGCATCTATGACCTCGCACTGCTCGCGAGGTAGAGGCCACTGCCTCGTGATACAATACTTTGTGCCAGGCACGAGGTCAATCTCGTGCCGTACTCCCCGATCCCGCGGAGTTGAGATGGTGGATGTTTCGACACCACATCCGAGTACCCTTTCACAAGAGGATACACCGGATCCTTCGAGGACCTCAGAACCAAAGCGCGTTGCGCACCGTCGTGAACCCTGCCGGAACATTCTCGTCCATTACGGAGGAAGAGTTCAAATCTTCAGGAGAGGTCTCCGGCTTCAGGAGCACCATCTTCGCAATCTCTCCGGCCTTCAACTCGGCCAGGAAGTCCTTCATGGACAATTCCTCGAGGTTCAGCAGTGCTGACACGTCAGGCAGTGCCTCAAGATGGACGGCAGCTGCCTTCACTTGACGACCGGACACGCCGTCGAAGACATGGCATTGCTCTTCGACCGGCCGTGCCGGTGGAGTCTCAGACTCCGAGTGCGGTACTTTGTTATCCACACGGGAGGTGCTCAGCAGTACCTTCGCCCTCGTACTGGTCTTCTTGATCCCGCGTGGGCGCGCTACAGACACATCTAGCGTCTCATTCTTCCTTTCGGTCTCTTCGACCTTGCCTGGAACTATGTTATTCACGCCGGAGGCACTCTCAGCGTCCTCCTCAACAGCCGCCGCTGTTTGCGGAACTATGCTGCCCGCTTGGTCAATGCCGCTCGACACTGGCACAATCAAAACCCGTACGGCGCGATGACTCTCAATATTGGGACAAGCTGGCCTAGCAATCACACACGCTCAGCAATGAGCCTTGGTCTCATGACCGGTTGGGAGGCTCATCGCAACATCTTCATTGGAGTCAGTGACTCCCAGTACTTCTTCGGGCGCATAAGCGCCTTGGCGACCGTCTCTGGCGCCCCAGTCCCGGACAGAGGTGGAAACATTACTCATCAATGCTCTGTCGGAGACCGCGGTCCGACTAGCTCCAGTGGCTTTTCCGCGACAATCGATTCAGGGCTCGCGATTTTCGAGCCACGGCGTGCCCAGGATCAAGTCGTACTTGTCCATGTCTAGGACAAGGAACGACTTCGTGCTGTCAAAGACCTCAAGCTTTACAGCCAGGTCCATCCGGACCTCAGGTACGTTAATCACCGTACCATCGGCCAGTCGCACCGAGACCTGGCCCCTTCTTTCGCTTTCGCGCAAAGCGTCGGCATACTTGTCGCCATTCCGCGCGACCGTCTGGCGTCGAGCAAAGTTCGTCGACGCCCCAGAATCAATCAGGATTCTGAAGGGATCTCCATATCCCCGTACACTCGCGTGTACCACGAGCAGTCCGCCGCTGCTCTTACTCGTTTCGAGAGTACCCAGGCTCTCAGGTGCTAAACCTCCATGGCGTGCGCCGTCCGCACTCCTACCATGGGGACTTAGATCTTCCCCAGTAGGGCGCCCCGCCCCTACTGGTGACCCCAGTTCCCCTGGCTCTTGGTCGTGGCTTCTGCCACGGGCCCCTCGAACCCCTAGGTTTGGAAGGGAACTTCCTTTGCCCTCCCGCAGGACAGGCACGATGCATGTGCCCGAGCTTCCCACATCCGTAACAGCGGATGGAGCTCTGTACGGCCGTACCCAGTTCCATGGGTACCGGCCCTGTGTTGATTCCGGTTGCCGGAGCTCCTTGCACTGTGCCTGACGACGCATTGTGGCCTTGTCACACTGACGTAGGAGTGCGAGCCTGTCTACGGCTGTACTTCTCTTGGAGGGCGATCTGGATCGCCTCCTCCATGGTGTTCGCGGAACAACTGTGTGCGGGATGGGCCCACCTTCAGGCCATCCATGAGTACCGTCACTTTGATGTGTTCAGGTAGGGGGTTCCCCACCAGAGATGCAGCGAGTACTCGCATCTCCTGGATGCACTCCTGCAGTTCACGCTTCCCTTTTTACAGGCAAGGAAGCGCGAGCGCTGGAACCTTAAGCCTCAACGGCTTAGATCGGGCTGGCTTTAGTTCAGCCACGAGGGCCTGCCGTCCCTGCACATGAGCAATGAGCCCTCGCTTGTACGCGCCGAACGCCTCAACGCGTTCGACCTGATCGGCCTGCGTAGCATCCGCCAAGCTTCGGAGGGCATCTCCTCCAAAGATGCCCACCATCTTCCGAACCGACGCAAACTAAGCATCGGTCAGGTGAGAGAACTCCCCTCTATCCATCTTGGCTTACCTTGTAGGAGCCACAGAGGATTCAGGTAGTCAATCTACCCGCGTAGGCGTGGATTGACTATCGTAACTATAACTGTGACGGGGTCACACGAGCACCTTGCTTGAGGAAGCGTGCTATTAAGAGTATGCAAACTCTAAGTGAACGGCGGTTCACTAGTCCCTGGTCTGAGGGGACTTAATAGCCAGTTTAGAGTAGATTATAGACTGATTTATTTACAGTTAATTAGGTCGTTTGGCCTGTAATACAAACTACTAATTAACTATAATTTAACCTTAAGATGCATATAAAAAGTAGGTCAAATGCTATTGGTTGGCCCTCAGCCACCAGACCTACGTGGCAGTAGTGTGGTCCACACCACCCACAACAGAGAATCTAAAACGAATACTCACAGAAATATATCTACTTCTAGAGGCGGTACCCTTTCTAGGGTACCCTTCATGTAACCCCGTTACAATAACACGACGACAGCGTGATGTGACCATCATAATCACCGGTTATGGTACTTTAGTAAAGTTTTATTGCTATCTATGAATAATAGTGTTGAGAACAGTGATTCCGACGACAGTGACATCGCCGTGAGTGGTGACAGCGAGTTCGACCCAGTTGGGTTAGTGACGTCGATGACGAGGACGCTGCTAGGAGCGGTGATTGCGTATTAACTACCGAAGGACTTGGCATGGGTAATAAGCTTTGTTCTATTTTGTTATCGATAGGAACCTTAACAAATTTTATGCTTTTGTATTCTAAAGCATAAACGAGGAAAAGAGGTAGTTGGACGACAATCAGAGTGAATACAAGGTTTCTCGTGTGAATAGTAATACAAGTGTTTTGCCATGCGAGTCGCAGAAAGAGGAGAGACGGCGAGCAAAAACTTGGAATGATCGTGAGCAAATACGAAAAGCTCACGTTCCAGTCACGAATCTCGTACCAGAATTATCTACGGAAGACTTTGCGGGCGGGGAAGACTTTGATGCAACGCTTCAAAGCTACATGGCAGCCAACTACTTGTGCTTCATGATGCGGAACTCTGAGTCTCGAGAGAAATACAGTAGGTACGCTAATATGCTGCTTAATATAATAATATTTTTCGATTATTTTTAATATTTATTGTCTTGTCTACTTAGTCGCAAAGTGTCTACCAAGTTCCGTCGAACATGACCTATCTCTTCAAGATTTATTGGAGCACACGCGCTTCATCTCATACTTCCCGTGGTAAGGGTCGACGCGATCGTGATTGCAGGTACACTGGTTGTGAAGCCGGTTTCACAGTTCGCTCTGTAAAGAGTATTGTCAACGGACGTGTAGAGTGGGGCGTTCAGATCGTTCAAGGAACGGTGGTAACCCAAAATTTATTTTTACAGCATCGACACTAACTAGCTATTGCACAGATGTCACTGCATAATCACAAGACAAGCCAAGCTATCTACGATTCCTACTGTGACGCCAAATTAAGACAGCTTGCTCCTGAAGTCCGTCGTGAACTAGGCTTGTTGACGGAGATGAAAGTGCTCTCGGCTGATATCAACCGGTATTTATAGGATAAGCTTGGTGGGTGCTTGTGGTGATCTAGTGTTTACATTATGTTTACGTTGCAATGGGTTATGAGCAACATTTGAGCTTAGAATGGATATTCTATTTCTTTTTGAAATCAGATGTAATTCTAAGCACGCATCAAGTGAGAAATATTCTACTGCTAGTATTGAGGTCGACTACCATTTTGCGAATCTAGCTTATACTAGATACGTTTGCTGAATCAGATAGCGGCAACGATGTGCTGCTGGTTCAGGACCAGCTGGACATCACTTGCATCATTGTAATGGAAACGACGACCCAAAAACATGTTTTAAACAGTGGAGAATAGCTTAGTGATGAACTGGACACGGTACAAATAACCTGGGCTATCATCTTGGTAATACTAACCTGATGTCTGCTTAATGACACACGCTGTGCTAACAATATATGCTGTTGACTGTGATTTATACATACTCTCGTGGTCACATCAGCAACAGGAGGCGGGATTCCTGTAGTTGACTTCTCGGTTCTTGACCATAAGCAATGCTGTTCAATGTGGTATTTTTTCAAGCGGAAGAATACATCGTGGAACAACATCCAAACTGTCGTGATTGACAAGGACTTCGTCGAGTGGCGTATTCTCGACGATACATCCCCCTCTGCTAAAATACTGCTCTGCCAATTTTACGAATTAACGTATTGACGTAAAGTGTGTCGACGACGACCCAAATTTGATCTGAAGATGGCACAGAGAGATGAAATGGAGGCTACTATGGAAAATGTCTACGAGGAGACTATGGTAAAGTTTATACGTGACTGGCACAACAGCACAATGTCAATGACTGAATTCCCTGCCGAAGAACCAGGAGTGTGGATTGATTCCCCGAGACAACCCGACGAAACACCGTCTAGCGTGCTATGCATTGCTCAGGCATACGACATACTCAAGGATTTTTTTCGTTTGGCTAGGACTGGTGTAACAGCCGATGATATTGCTGTCATGAGTCTTCGAATTCTGTGGGTGATTCTTTCACAGTCAGATGTGACAACAAAATCTAACAAGCTCGCCCGAGATGTAGAAACGACAGATAAAGAGTTGCTTGCCACTGTTATGAAGTAGATAAAGTTGGTCTCTGTTTTAATCTGACCTTCGTACCAACTATTGCCTTTGAAACATTATGTTGCAGCATTCCTCCAGCAACACATTGTACGACATGATGTAGGTTGAATCGTGGATGGAAACATTGGCCGACTCTGCTAGATGCATGACATTTTTCTTTTCCTCTGCGAGTATTTGAGTCAGCACATCGTGAGCTTCTAACACTTTCTGCGCATGCTCTGCCATTCGGCCCAACTCTTCCGCAATGCTCTCGAATTGCCGTTGTTTTAACCATAGCAGCTCCTATGCATTAGACCGATGCTTAGTCTGGGTCGGTCCGGACGATGGTGGGCATCTTTGGAGGAGATGTCCTCCGAAGCTTGGCGGATGCTACGCAGGCCGATCAGGTCGAACGCGTTGAGGCGTTCGGCGCGTACAAGCGAGGGCTCATTGCTCATGTGCAGGGACGGCAGGCCCTCGTGGCTGAACTAAAGCCAGCCCGATCTAAGCCGTTGAGGCTTAAGGTTCCAGCGCTCGCGCTTCCTTGCCTGTAAAAAGGGAAGCGTGAACTGCAGGAGTGCATCCAGGAGATGCGAGTACTCGCTGCATCTCTGGTGGGGAACCCCCTACCTGAACACATCAAAGTGACGGTACTCATGGATGGCCTGAAGGTGGGCCCATCCCGCACACAGTTGTTCCGCGAACACCATGGAGGAGGCGATCCAGATCGCCCTCCAAGAGAAGTACAGCCGTAGACAGGCTCGCACTCCTACGTCAGTGTGACAAGGCCACAATGCGTCGTCAGGCACAGTGCAAGGAGCTCCGGCAACCGGAATCAACACAGGGCCGGTACCCATGGAACTGGGTACGGCCGTACAGAGCTCCATCCGCTGTTACGGATGTGGGAAGCTCGGGCACATGCATCGTGCCTGTCCTGCGGGAGGGCAAAGGAAGTTCCCTTCCAAACCTAGGGGTTCGAGGGGCCCGTGGCAGAAGCCACGACCAAGAGCCAGGGGAACTGGGGTCACCAGTAGGGGCGGGGCGCCCTACTGGGGAAGATCTAAGTCCCCATGGTAGGAGTGCGGACGGCGCACGCCATGGAGGTTTAGCACCTGAGAGCCTGGGTACTCTCGAAACGAGAAAGAGCAGCGGCGGACTGCTCGTGGTACACGCGAGTGTACGGGGATATGGAGATCCCTTCAGAATCCTGATTGATTCTGGGGCGTCGACGAACTTTGCTCGACGCCAGACGGTCGCGCGGAATGGCGACAAGTATGCCGACGCTTTGCGCGAAAGCGAAAGAAGGGGCCAGGTCTCGGTGCGACTGGCCGATGGTACGGTGATTAACGTGCCTGAGGTCCGGATGGACCTGGCTGTAAAGCTTGAGGTCTTTGACAGCACGAAGTCGTTCCTTGTCCTAGACATGGACAAGTACGACTTGATCCTGGGCACGCCGTGGCTCGAAAATCGCGAGCCCTGAATCGATTGTCGCGGAAAAGCCACTGGAGCTAGTCGGACCGCGGTCTCCGACAGAGCATTGATGAGTAATGTTTCCACCTCTGTCCGGGACTGGGGCGCCAGAGACGGTCGCCAAGGCGCTTATGCGCCCGAAGAAGTACTGGGAGTCACTGACTCCAATGAAGATGTTGCGATGAGCCTCCCAACCGGTCATGAGACCAAGGCTCATTGCTGAGCGTGTGTGATTGCTAGGCCAGCTTGTCCCAATATTGAGAGTCATCGCGCCGTACGGGTTTTGATTGTGCCAGTGTCGAGCGGCATTGACCAAGCGGGCAGCATAGTTCCGCAAACAGCGGCGGCTGTTGAGGAGGACGCTGAGAGCGCCTCCGGCGTGAATAACATAGTTCCAGGCAAGGTCGAAGAGACCGAAAGGAAGAATGAGACGCTAGATGTGTCTGTAGCGCGCCCACGCGGGATCAAGAAGACCAGTACGAGGGCGAAGGTACTGTTGAGCACCTCCCGTGTGGATAACAAAGTACCGCACTCGGAGTCTGAGACTCCACCGGCACGGCCGGTCGAAGAGCAATGCCATGTCTTCGACGGCGTGTCCGGTCGTCAAGTGAAGGCAGCTGCCGTCCATCTTGAGGCACTGCCTGACGTGTCAGCACTGCTGAACCTCGAGGAATTGTCCATGAAGGACTTCCTGGCCGAGTTGAAGGCCGGAGAGATTGCGAAGATGGTGCTCCTGAAGCCGGAGACCTCTCCTGAAGATTTGAACTCTTCCTCCGTAATGGACGAGAATGTTCCGGCAGGGTTCACGACGGTGCGCAACGCGCTTTGGTTCTGAGGTCCTCGAAGGATCCGGTGTATCCTCTTGTGAAAGGATACTCGGATGTGGTGTCGAAACATCCACCATCTCAACTCCGCGGGATCGGGGAGTACGGCACGAGATTGACCTCGTGCCTGGCACAAAGTATTGTATCACGAGGCAGTGGCCTCTACCTCGCGAGCAGTGCGAGGTCATAGATGCCTTCTTCCCCGAGAAGGCGAAGTCGGGCATGGTGGGGCTGTCTCTGAGCCCCAAGAGATCTCCAATGATCTCGATGAACAGCAGGAGCACTATCAAGCTGCTCAACTGCAAGGCACTCCTGCACCTCCCACGCCGGTGTATCCTCGCGGATACTACCCACCGGATGCAGGGTCCGGGTCTCCCATGTTCCTGGAGCACCTCAAGGCCTCTCGTAGTCTAAACCATGGGCGTTCCGATCAAGGAGGGCAGGAGGAGCTCTCGCACGCGTTTGAGTACGAGGCTCCTTCTCAGCCTTGTCCTTCTGGACCCTCAACTTCGGGTCGGGACTCTGTGGGGTCCCTGTTAAGTGACGAGATCCGTCAGCTACGAGATCGCGTTTATGCGATCGAGATAGCCCTTGGTCTTGGACCTGGTGGTTAGACTGCCACTCAGGCTGGCAAGCTGGGGGCCCTAGAAGTCCTCCGTCCAGAGGTGGACGCTCTTGGTCGGGAGACTCGAGAGCTCCATGGGCGTGTTGACCGCCGAGTTCCGGCTTCCAACCTGAAGGAACTCCGTCGAGGCTTAGACGCTCTAAGCCATGAGGTGCATGGCCGGATGCCCTCTTATGAGCCGCAGGGGTACTCGTACCACTCGGCTTACGGGTATAGTTCTTACCCGAGTTCTTCCCACTCTGTACCGTCATACCCTTCGTATGACTCGCGTGGGTACCAGTCTGTGTATCATTCACAGACTCCGACACCGGCAGCTCCGGTTGTCCAGAGGACTCAGCCTCGTTTCGAGGAGGTGAGTTCTCACCTTGGCCTCCCTCCGTCAGAGAAGGAGGACCCAGCGGATCGTGATACCGCATAAGACGCCCCACGTAGAACGTCGGGTGCGTCGCCATTGACTTCGGGAGGTCAACGGTGTACGCCGCGCCATGTCTGGCCAGGACCGCGAAGGGTCCAAGGAAGCGATACTTTAATTTGTTGCCCCCTACGGAGCTTACCAAGTTTAGTGGTAGGTTCTTACTATCGCGTAGAACTAACTCACCAACTTCAAACACGTTAAAGTTCCCGCTTGGTTTGTCAGAGTACTCCTTTTGTTTGTCTTAGGCTAACCCCATCGCGTCTTTAACCCGGCTGATTAGCGTCAGCCTGTCGTCGACGACAATTGTCTTTTTAAAGACTCTGTCTCAATATCTGAGACCTGGGAGGAAAAGGCTTTCCGAGCCTCTCCCCCAATTACGACGGAGGCAACGGTGCCTACCCGCAAGGTTAGCGGCACCTGGTGGTGTCGTAACCCATTCAAGCAGAACGAGATAAACCCCATTGATGTGTGTACCACCTTGTTGAGCGCAAACTCAACCATAGGCAGCTGATCCGACCAGGACCGAGGTGCTTCCGCACAGATACTGCGCAGAGTATCTTCGAGCACGCGATTGACGCGCTCCGTCTGACCATTGGTCTGTAGATGATCCGCATTTGACATCGTCAACTTTGCTTCCAGGAGCTGGAACAAGGTGTCGCAGAACGCCCCTGTGAAGCGTGGGTCTCGATCTGAGACTATGGTCTCTGGCAGACCATGATAGCGGAACACGCTATCTAGGAACAGCTGTGCAGCCTGTTTCCCGGTGACATTGTCACGTACCGGAGCAAGATGCACCATCTTGCTCAAACGGCAGACAAACACCAATATGGCGGTGTTGTCCTTGTCATCGGCCGGCAGGCTGAAGACGAAGTCGAGACTCATCGACTTCCAGCAATCCGCTGGCACAGGTAGGCTCTGCAGTGGAGCCGAGGCGTGGCCCGAAGGCTTCACCCTCTGACATGTTTCACATGTCTTGACATAGTGTGCCACCCACTTATACATGCGGGGCCACCAAAATGTCTGAGAGACCATTTGGTAGGTCTTCTCTCGGCCAAGATGGCCACTTACCGGCGCATCATGCGCCTCTAGAAGTATGTCATACTTCAGATCCTCGTCGTTTGGAACGACAACCCGAGGAGGATCTCTAGGGTCTACTCGGTAGTGGAGTAACCCATCGGCCAGCTCATAGCGATGGAGCTGCGCCCGCTGTTGAGGCGAAAGCCTGTCGACTTTGGCGTCCTTGCCTCTGAACAAGACCTGCACCAGTGGTGTGTAGTTTCCGTCCTCCTGATACGCTAAGCGTATCCGATCGTACAGATCAGTCGTGACCCGACTTATGCGAGCTAACTCATAGTCAGGTCGGCGCGACAGTATGTAGGCGAGCACGTTGAGCTTGCTCGGTTTGTATTTAACGCGGAAGTTATAGTCCGCAAAGAATGACAGCCACCTCGCCATCCGTTGTGACAGGTGCGGCGAGTTGGTGGCAGTCCGCAAGGACGCGTGATCAGTGTAGATTACAAAGGGCCTCGTGCCCAAGAGATGAACTCTAAACTTGACAAGAGCGTACTTCATTGCAAGTAGCTCCTTGTCATGAACGGGATAATTCCGTTCGGCAGCTTTCAGTTGCCTAGACTGGAATGAGATCACGCGTTCGCGTCCTCCATCGTCCTTCTGCAACAGAGCACAGTATATTGCATAGTCAGAAGCGACACAGACGACGCTAAACGACTTCGTCTCGTCTGGCAAAGCCAGGGCTGGGGTACGATGTAAGCTCGCCTTGATACTGTCAAAGGCATCATGGTACCGTTGCTCCCAGACCCAGTCGACATCTTTATTTAAGGGATCCGACAAGGGTCGAGCAAGATCGGCGTACCCCGCGCTGTGATTGTGAAGGTAGTTGGCTAAGCCAGGTCCTTCTGTGACGTCGGGGTCGGGCAAGCCGCTATGGCCTTGACCTTCCCTGGATCGGCGCGTACGCCGACCCTGCTGACAAAGCAGCCGAGGACTTTTATCTCCTCAGCTGCAAAGACGCACTTGTCGATGTTGACATAGAGCTTGTTAGCTCTCATGACCTCAAACACTCGACGGAGGTGCTTCAAATGCATCTCCATAGCTGTCTGGCCGCCTTCGGGACGGTTATGGATGAATATATCGTCAAAGTACAACGTAAGCAATGGTCTAAACAATTGTGTGACCAAGCGATTGAACGTCGCTGGGGCATTCGATAGCCCTTGTGGCATCACTAGCCACTCCCGGAGCATCCCGCTCGGGATGCTCACTGCGATGAGAGGAATGTCACTCTCCCGCATCAGGAACTGGTAGTATCCGTCTACCAGATCCAGGGCGATGTACAGCGTAGAACCCGACATGTTGTTCAACAACACATCCTTGCGAGGGATCGGCGTCTGCGCCGGTATCGTCGCATTGTTCAGCTTTGTTGTAAGCGTGAACCATACGCCACTTCCGGTTCGGTTTACGAACGCAGAAGGTTGGCGTCGAGTGCGGGGACTTCGACTCCCGCACGATATGTTTGAGCAGGTAATGACGGGTTTAGATCAGTGATGGTACAACATGCGCCACGGTCGCTCAACGATCATGTCGCTCCTCTTCGTCCTCGTCTGAGGAGTCGAACAGGGATCGGAATCCCTTTGCAATGGAAGGTTCGGAAGTAGGAGAGCCAGGGACTGCGCGCTTCTTGGAGCAGCACCTTCATCAGCCCGTTTTGAAGAAGCTGCTTTCGCAGCTTGGGCTCAAGCCTTACCTTCGGCTAAGGTAAGGCTCTTGGCAGGCGAGCTCGTCGAAGCTGCCTTAGCCTCTGATGATGCACCATCATCAACAGGAGCGTCCTGTGAAGGAGCGTCCTGCGAAGGAATTGGATCCTTGGTGGATCCAGGAGAGTCCCCATCAGACTCTGATCCCGTGATCATAGGGATATCAAAGACCGGGGACTCAGCCCCAGGACTATGGTCCCGATAGGCGAGCCGAGGGTTCGGCCTGTCGTCGAGCGACAAGGAGCGCGAGCGACTGCGTCGCGGGCTCCTTCCTTGTCTGGCAGCAGCAGCAGCGGTCGGCTTGCTGGCTGCCTCGGAAGCCGCCTTGCGGGCTTCCTTGCGCGGAGCGGCCTTGTCTTTCGACTTGGCCTTAGCAGTCTTTGACCTCGCGGTCTTGGACTTAGAAGGCGCCGAAGCGCCATAGGTGCTTGCCTTCTTGGGCATCTTTAAGGAGGTTGACGTTGAAACCTCGGGTGTTGGCGCTAGCGCGAGAGGCTTAATGAAGCCTCAAAGCCACAACGATGGCTCATCGATGGGTATCGACAAGGACAGGAAAGAGAGCGGTGCTCTCTTCCTAACTCCTCATTGGTTGGGGGTGTTTCCAACCTAAGTGGGGGAGGATGTAACGGGGTTACATGAGGGGTACCCTAGAAAGGGTACCGCCTCTAGAAGTAGATATATTTCTGTGAGTATTCGTTTTAGATTCTCTGTTGTGGGTGGTGTGGACCACACTACTGCCACGTAGGTCTGGTGGCTGAGGGCCAACCAATAGCATTTGACCTACTTTTTATATGCATATTAAGGACAAATTATAGTTAATTAGAAGTTTGTATTACAGGCCAAATGACCTAATTAACTGTAAATAAATCAGTCTAAAATCTACTTTAAACTGGCTATTAAGTCCCCTCAGACCAGGGACTAGTGAACCGCCGTTCACTTAGAGTTTGCATACTCTTAATAGCACGCTTCCTCAAGCAAGGTGCTCGTGTGACCCCGTCACAGTTACAGTTACGATGTAGCAACGACACCTGAAAAACGCCAGCTCGTCTAAAATTTGGTCATTTTTCACGCCTCAGAATGGGCGTCGACCTCCCCTCACGATGCAAAGCAAGTCAAGCGAGCAAGTCATGAGTTGCGTGGCCTAGAAGTAAGCGTGATTGACGAGTGTGTTTTAGGATAATTTTTTGTACGGGCAGCAGATATAATTAGGTATTTTGTACGACCGCTCAACAGACAAAATGGGCAGTGCTCAAATTTCGGGTAATAAAGCATTGTTTTAATCAACAAATTCTCAAAAAAAATTGACAGCCGGTAACGCGATCGATCAACCGGTATTTATGACTCATTTGCTTACTGTACTGTGTACCGGTACTTAGTGAAACCAAGTCAGGATACCGGTTGATCTATCGCGTTACCGGTCCAGGCGAGTCATGATCAGAATCAGAAATAGACTCGTGCCATTTATTTGGGTACCACCCAAATCAGACACTTTTTTCTAGCCAGCCATTCGACTGAAATATGGCTCGCGGCAAGAAGAAAGGAGGCCGCCGCGGTGATGACTCGGACTCGGACGACGCGAAGGCAGCGCCACCCGCAGCCCCCGCTTCTGTCGGTGAGAGCGACAAGAAGGCGGCGCGCAAGGAAAAGCTGAAGGCCCGCAAGGCGCAGCGCCAGGCGGCCAAGGCCAGCGAGGAGCAGGCGAGTCAGCGCACGACGTCGGACGCCGAGCAGGAGGAAGAGGAGGACGATCCGTACGCGCAGGTGGCGGCCAGTGCGAGCAAGAAGAAGAACAAGAAGAACAAGAAGAAGGCCGTGGACTTTGCCGCGCTGATGGGTGACAGCGAGAGCGAGAAGGAAGAAGAAGAGGAACAAGAGGAGGAGGAAGAGGAGGAAGAGGAGGTGAAACCGGAGCCTGTGGTCGAGACGAAGAAGGAGAAGAAGGACAAGAAGAAGAGCAAGAAGAAAATGATCTCGACAGACTTGTTTTTCGACCCGGTGGAGGAGCCGGAAGAGAGCGACAAGAAGGAGAAGAAGAAAAAGAAGAAGAAATCCAAACTTCCTTTTGAGACGAATGACGAAGAGGAGGAGGAAGAAGAGACAAAGTCGAAGAAGGATAAAAAGCACAAGAAGGACAAGGAGGGTAAACGTCTTAGTAACAAGGAACGCAAGCGCCTGAAAGAGGAACAGGAGCGCCAAGAGCGCGAGGAAGAATACCACCGTGCTGCTAACCCCATGGACGGCGCACAGTTTTCGGTGTCGCAGCAGGCATTCACGGAAGACTCGAACTGGGAGAATGCCACCGACATCCACATTGAGAACTTCAGCATCAACGCACACAACAAGCTGCTGTACGACAATGCGTCGCTACACATTAATGCAGGCGGCAAGTACGGTTTGGTTGGACCTAACGGTCAGGGTAAGACCACGATCCTGAAGATGATTGCGCTGGGAGAGCTCAAGATCCCACCCAAGATCGACTGTTTGTACGTGGAGCAGGAAGTTGTGGCTGACGACACTCGTGCCGTTGACGCCGTGCTGAAGGCCGACGCCGAGCGCTGGGCGCTGCTCGAGGAGGAGAAGCACCTACTCGCGGAACTGGAGACTAAGCAGGACTCGGCGCTAGACGACCGGCTGAACGAGGTGTACGATCAGTTGTCTCACATGAATGCGTCTGCTGCTGAGGCTCGCGCTCGCCGTATCCTATTTGGTCTGGGTTTCGACTCGGCCATGCAGGAGAAGGTCACCAAGGACTTCTCAGGTGGTTGGCGTATGCGTATCTCGCTGGCCAAGGCCCTGTACGTGGAGCCGACGTTGTTGATGCTTGATGAGCCGACAAATCATCTGGATCTAAACGCCGTCATTTGGCTGGACGACTATCTGCAGAAGTGGAAGAAGACGCTATTGGTGGTGTCCCACGACGCAGACTTCCTGAACAGCGTGTGTTCGGAGGTGCTGCACTTGGAGAACAAGAAGATTGTGCACTACAAGGGCAACTACGACATGTTCCGTGACATGGAAAGCAAAAGCGAAAGCAAATGGAGAAGGCTTGGGAAAAGCAGCAGAAGCAGCTTCGTAACCTCAAGGCTTCTGGTAAGTCATCCAAGAAAGCCACAGAATTGTCAAGAAGAAACGTGAACCTGGTGCTCGTTCGGCAAAGAAGAAGGCGCTTACACCCGATGATGCTGCGGATGTATCGGCTCCCATGGAGCTGTTGGAGCGACCTAAGGAGTACATTGTGCAGTTCAGCTTCCCCGAGACGACGGTTGTGTCACCGCCCATTCTTGAGGTGCGCGAGACTAGTTTCCGCTACGGCGATGGTCCATACTTGTTCAAGAACACGGACTTCGGTATCGATACGACATCGCGTGTGTGTATCGTGGGTCCCAACGGTGTGGGTAAGAGTACGTTGCTGAAGATGATCACGGGCGAGGTGACGGTGGTGGAAGGCGAGGTGCGTCGTAATCCGCGTGTTCGTCTGGGTATTTACAGTCAGCACTTTGTGGACAAGTTGCCCATGGGTGAGACGCCCGTGGAGTACCTGCGTCGTTTGTTCCAGGACCAATCGTACCAGCAGGTGCGTAACCTGCTCGGCAAAGTCGGTCTCGAGGGCCATGCACACGAGATCAAGAACCGTCTGTTGTCTGGTGGTCAGAAGGCGCGTGTGGTGATCGCCGAGCTGATCTTGATGCGTCCGCACATATTGATTCTGGATGAACCGACAAACAACTTGGATATCGAATCCATCGACGCGCTGTGTGACGCCATCCGCGAGTACGAAGGTGGTGTGGTGATCGTGACGCACGACGCGCGTTTGATCGAGTCGACCGAGTGCGTGTTGTGGGTGTGCGGTGACCAGGACGTGGTGGTGTACGACGGCACGTTCGAGGACTACAAGCAGTCGATCCTGGACGACCTGCACAAGCAAGCTCAGGCCGAAGAGGAGCGCCTCGCTGAGAATGCCGCGAAGAAGGCCGAGGCTCGTGCCCAGAAGTTCAACAAGCAGGCAACAGAAGCAGAGGCGTAAAGTGTTGTGCAACGTGGGAACAGCTACGAAGGATGCTGTGCATCGTACCAGGAATTTAGACGCGCTAATGCATTTTCATGAAGTGTCCACCATAATATGGTCCATATTACCATCTAAACCACTAAGTGGTGTATGCTACATTATTCCTTAAACCTGGATCTGGAAAGGGGTAGGTTTTGTCCGATGATTGGCCGACGAGGAGAGCGGTGGATTGGTTGGCTCTGGAGGTCTTCGCGCTGGAGCCGCCTGAGCAGCTCAGTCCAATTCCCCGCAGAACTTCTCGTTACTAAGTCAAAGACAACAAGCATGGCTGACAAGGTCCCCGTCACGGTGCGCACGCGCAAGTTCCTCCGCAACAGCCTTCTGGCTCGCCGCCAAATGGTGCGTCTCTCCTCTCTGCATTCGCGCGAGCGTCCACTGACTGGTATTGCCTGTTGTTGTCGTCTATTAGGTGGTGGAGGTGATCCACCCGGGCCGCCCCAACGTGCCCAAGGCTGAGCTTCAGGAGAAGATCGCCAAGGTACGACACGAAAGACTTGATGCTCCATCCATTCAGCCAGTCAGCAGCGCTACAGGAAGCACAGGAACAGACGCAATACAGCAGAAGGAGCCGTTCAGAGACGAATGCACTGCCGTTAGACGTCGATTTAGGACGATCCAAGGCATCAGAGAGCACTGCTGACTGGCTGGCTAGACGACACACAGATGCAGAGGCTGACGCTGTTATTCTTACAGATGTACAAGGTCAAGGACGCCAACACGGTCTTCCTCTACGGCTTCCGCACGCAGTTTGGTGGCGGCAAGAGCTCCGGCTTCGGTCTCGTGTACGACACGGTGAACGACGCCAAGCGCTTCGAGCCCAAGTACCGCCTCATCCGCCAGGGTCTCGTTGAGAAGGTCGAGACCTCGCGCAAGCAGATTAAGGAGGCCAAGAACCGCGCCAAGAAGGTCCGCGGTGTCGGCCGTCGTATCGCTCGCCACAAGGCTGCCAAGGCCAACAAGTAGAGTGCTAAGGACTCGTCGAATCTGGCACGAGCTTGGGCTGCTGCTTGGCTCGTTGTCGCCATTCCGCTGAGAGTATTTTGGGGAACAAGAAGGTCATGCTGGGAAGTGTAACTAGTCAAGAAACTCACACGTTTGCTTGATCTACCACCTTGTGCCTTGGAAGTGTCTTCGCTCACGGTTGCATTGATGTTTTACTCACTTTGTTGTCGTCTTGGTGCTAGTTGAGGACATGCAAGACGATCGGAGCACGTGGTAAGAGTAAGTAACGATGCATTGTGGAGGTTTGCTTCTACCAAGACTATGGTGGCGCTCATAATAATTCCGGGACAAGAGCTGGCTGTGGTGATCGACTGCGACACTGGATTGAGCTGTCTGGGTTATTCGACACACTCTCGTCCCGAGAAGTGTGTGATCTAAGGGTTTGGACGCGCTCGCTGGATGGACTATTGAATGACACAACAACCGCCCTTTTGAACACCTTGTATCGCTCCAGGACCAGCCTGCTTGCTGTAGTGTGTTCGGTTGGAGTAGTTCATCTCTACTAGCGAGCCACCAGTCTCATCGGCAAACGTGAGCAACCTACCCGTTTTGGCAGCACTAAAGTCGTTGCCACCACCGCTCTGTGGTGGTGAAAGAACTTCTGCAGCACCCTCCAGTTCGTCTTCTTCGAAGTTGGTTTCAACCTTGGGGTTGCTGTTTCTTGTCACTGGTGGTGGCCTTGCTGGTCCTTGGTCTTGACTCATGAAATCTGGAGCTGTCGTGAGATCAAGTCCAAGAGATGGCCCTCGATTATGATTTGTTGTCTCCTGCTCCACGCTCTGAGATGCGTTTTCCATTGCCACATCTTGCCAGTCATCATCTTCCACGCCGAGCTTTCTTTTCTCGCCGTCTGAGTTTGTTTCCATCGGGTGTACAGATTGGCGCATGAATCCCCTTCCCATTCAACAAGGAGTCTAACGACTGTGTCTAGACACCAGCAGTTAATGGACTTGGCTGGTGGTGTGTACTTGATGCCTCGAAAACAAACTTGAAGTTGTTGCGGAAGCAACGGGCATGGGGTGGTTGACTTCCTTGTGCGGCTAACACGACTAGAGCTCTCGTCCTCGTGGAGCCTTGACGTCCAAGACCAATACCAATAATCAGGTTACCGACTGGGCTTGGCTACTTTTACCCTCGGTTCAATCACAACTTGGGTGTCCTTTGCTTGGCGTTCTTATCGCGGATATTGCAGTCGTCCAGTTCAGGTGTCGTAGTGCATTCAATTTTGATCGGTTCCCTATATATGGAACACGGCTCATGTTCCAAGTGTAGTAGACGATAGTGTTGTCCGTTTTGTCTGCTCTCGCTTAGCCTGCACACAAGAATGACACAACGACGACTTGTGGTATAACCGCTTCTGTAGCAGGCTGGGCACATCACATTCGCAGTTTCAGTTCATGGAGCCTCATATTATTATTGATTGCTTGTGCACACACGCACATTTCTTGGCTCCACCATGACATTTGCGCTTGATTTCCGTCTTGTGATATCATTTACAGCGACTCAACGGTGGATGCTCCACTTTTACTTTTGGTAGACGAAGTTATAGGCGGCGAAGATTTGGCAGGTGGGGAATTCTCGTCGACTGCTGATGCAACACGCTGGTTCAGCTCAATGCCGCGGGCAATTGATGCCGGTGTCACAGGTTCTCGACTAGGAAGTTGATCCATCTGTGCGTAGAGCAGGCCGTGCTTCATCGGCCGCCAGAGATACACCGCGACTAGCAAGATTCCGAAGAAGAGCAGGCGAGTAGCCGCCCACACTACCCACATATACGTCCACGGCAACCACACCGCGCCGGAATAGCTGCGTAGCCACAATGATAAGAACGTTCAACGTTAGTGTCGAAATTCACCATTGCGTACGTATCAGCACATCGCCCAGGTTACAGGTCCAGGAAACTTACACAGCGCCTTCCATTGCCATCAAGAGAAAGGAGATCGCGACATACACGATCAGCACGCGATTCAGTGATGAATACATCTGCAATTTCGCCGTCTGGCAATTACAGAATACAGAGTTAGCCAGGGTTAAAGTAATGGTTGCAAGAACAACAAAACGCAAAGCTAGAGTTACCTGTCCGAAAGCAGCAAGGTTCTTGCGCGTCAGTTCTAGAGACAAGAATATCCATCCTCCAAAGCACGCGTTGGTCATTATAACAAGAGCTTCCCAAACTGCAGGAGGGCGAACGTCTCCGTCGGACTGATTGGCGAGGTGGCTCACTTCCAGCGCTCCAACAGCAATAAAATAGCACACACCAAGTCCAGAAACCACGAAAACTTCTGGCCATGAGATCTGCATCCGCACAATACCGTATCCCAGGCTAACTAGTGTCGTAGCAATACGCGCCACCATACCCGCCAAGACCTTAACGA
The DNA here is from genome assembly GCA_008079305.1 of Phytophthora palmivora. Lineage (NCBI taxonomy): Eukaryota > Oomycota > Peronosporomycetes > Peronosporales > Peronosporaceae > Phytophthora > Phytophthora palmivora. Next base: position 30,066 of record VOQZ01001056.1, on the reverse strand, counting down.
ACGTGGAAAACAACACCGAGTCTGGGTAGGGGCAGCATACAGGTACACCTGAGTCATTCAGCAGCTTGTACGTCACAAACCACGCAACCGATTCGCCTGCACACGAATATAAAATCATACATCCATAGCTCACTCAGTATTCGAAAAATCTCACAAAAACTCAATTCCGGTACCAGTAGCCAGCAGCAACACGACAAGCAGGAAGTAGTGCGTCCCAATGACGCTCTGGCGATGGTGGCTGATCAAAACCAAAAAGTACACGTCCAGTGCAGCATACATCAACGACAAAACCCCGCTGCAACGATACAAAAATCCCACCATCATTAACTTAGCCACCACTTCAATGTACAATTCCCTGGTACTCACTTGAACGGGAACAGTCCATACAACAGCCCCGGCAAATATCCGTACGGATTCTTGAAAGCAAAGTCCGCGTCCACATACAGCAGCGGATCCATCATCGGATACGCTACAAACTCATCTGCACTCACTGGATACCCAAACGCCGCGCTCTTTTGCTTCCAACAGGGCACCAGTAGCGCTGTCTGCAGTCCTCCTACTCTCGGGTAGAACGTCGTGTTCACCTGCAGCGTCTGGTCGCTCTCCATGAGGTAGAATTCTCCCTGCAGCTCTCCATCCACATTGCTACTATTGGAGAAGTTCCAACTACAGGCCGAGCGGTCGTCAAAACCCGCGGCCAGCGCCGCATCCGTCGAGTACGTGGCCAATACAACCCCAAAGTCGAAGTAATCGCTCAGTCTGCGCACTGTGATGGTGTCCTGCACCTCGTGGTCCTTCAGAGGACGCAGCGTCGCGTTGACATGGACGTTAGAGCGTCCACTTCCTCCCCAGGGCCCATGACCGTCCGCAAACATTCTCTCGGTCACTTTACAGCCCGTGACCTTCTCGTGCACTTTGTGAATCGAGCAGGACACCAACAGATCGCTACGACACAGCGTCAGAACCGCAAGAAACAGGATAATACAGTGGTTGCGACTACATAGCGACAAGCAGCCGACAGCACGCGGCGCATGCGCAACGAGCAGCGCCATCTTGATGTCGATGAGTGCGGAATGGGAGTGATGGTCAACTGTCACATCGTCTTCAACACTGATTGGCTGTAATAACAACCAATCCGAGTCGTAGGATATCCTCGGAAGGCGCAGTCTCGAACTGGAGAAGAGCTGGCAAGATGTCATCGCTCGTGCCGTCGCTGCTGCTGTGGACGCTCTGGCTACGCGCCGTGGCCGGCTCCATCTACCCCGTGGAGAGCAACTACTGGGTGCCTCCGTTCCAGCGTGCAGAGAAGCTTTTCGCCACTGATCAAGGCCCGATCCTCGCGCGCACGGGAAATTCCTCTGTCACGGTACTGTATGCCCTATTTTAGAGACGCTAAGCGACTGATACGAGTGTTTCTATGCTGTATAGATGGATATTAGTGGCGTGAACGTGACGCAGGACATGGCTGGATGGCGCCTCGTGGTCTTCTTTTACCACGTGGACAACTACGAGGACTTTGAGTCTGTGGCCGACAAGATCGAGCTGCTGGCCTGCTCTGACGTGGAAGGGATGAAGTTCGACGGCATGTCGGACATTCAGCGCTTCGTCTTCCCTGTCTCCAATGGATCCACGCCCACTGTAAGCGCCAATGTGTCGCACCTCGTGAATTCCAGTGGCTGGACGGACACGCAGGTGTTCGTTTGTGCTGACGACGAGGGAGCTGCGACGGAGACGCTGACGTTTACAGGATCTATGGAGGTGCGGAACCCGTATGGGTTGTTGCCGGCCGTGCTCTATGGCATGCTGCCGTTCAGCGGCTTCTTGACGATTGGATACCTGATACTGGACGTGTTTTTCGTGTTCTTGCTGATTCGTCACCGCCGTCAACTGCTTTCGCTACACTGGGGTATTTTACTCATTCTGGTGATGGGAACTGCAGCATCAGCGGTTTGGTTTTACTCGTTCTACCGCATGAACAAGACGGGTGAGCCCGTGTGCTGCCCCTACCCGACAACTTTTCTGATTGCCGTCATTTTGGATGTAAGTTTGAGGCTGTATGTCGAGTTCTTATACGAACTGACGGTTGTTATATGTTCGTTTGATAGACGTTTGTGCGCACACTCGCGCGTGTTATCCTACTGATCGTGTGTCTTGGCTATGGAATCGTCCGAAGCCACTTGAGCCGCGTTGAAGTTAGCGTAATTGCCTTCTTGTCACTAGCGTACTTTGTGTCGGGTATTGCGGACGAGGTTACACGCGGTACATCGAGTGGTGCTGACTTCCGTGAGAAGCCGACGGCCTGGTCGTTTATCCAGTTGCTGTGCAACCTAGCGTTCATTATGTGGATTCAATACTCCATGGAACGCATTCTTCGCGATCTGCGTGACCAGAAGCAATTTGCCAAGCTCAGCATGTACCGCTGGTTGGCTTGGTCGTTAGCCGCTTTCATCGTGTTTTTCACGCTTCTCACAGTGGTGGCCGTCTGCAGTCGCCTCGGTGTATTCGAGTGGGACGTTGAATGGGAGTGGATGCAGCTTGTAGCCTGGCCTGTATTGAACTTTACAGTTTCGGCTGCCATGACCTTCATCTGGCGACCGACACAGAATAGCTCACAGTTCGCGTACTCCATGCAGGTACGTTACAATGATTTATTGAGTTTACTGCTTCTCTTGGCTAACGATATTATTATCGTTAACGTGTTGCTATTTGAATGCTCTACAGTTGCCGATGACGGATAGCCCGGGTCTCGAAATGACGCGCAACACTCATGGCTCATCCTCAGACGAGGACATCAATCCGGAAATTGAGTCTGACTCGGATGAAGAGAATCCCAGTCCTCCAGAGAAGAAGCAGAAGAGCTACAGCAAGGATAGCGACGATATGGAAGGAGTCTAGCTGACTGCACATAGGCTACGGGCTACTTGGTTTTGTATCGTGCAGTCTACACATGGATTCGAGTAAACATGCGGAGAGAAAGAATGAAACAACCACTTTTGTACGAAGCTGTGTGAGAATTCATTCCTACGATTTCGAGCTAGCTAATACCCAGCATAGTGTCGATGCTTACATGTGCTTGCTCTCGGTTCTCACGCGTCCTTCTTGTGGTCCCGCGTTAATCGTAGCGCAATAACCACAAGCCCAACGAAGCACACACCGGGCAAAATGGCAACCGACATGGTGGCGCTCGAAGTTTCGTCGTCGTCAGCCTTCTTGCCTCCGATGACCTTGGCCTCAAACTCGGTGACCGTCTTTGCCTCGGGTTCACTTGGTAGTGGCTTGCCGATACCAGGAGGATCTTCATACTGTGTGCCAGTGTTACCGGTGTCCTTCTTCTTTGGAGCACACGGCTTTACCACTTCATCTTCGGCTGGGGCTTTCGTTTCTGCTTCGTCACGTAGCCGCTTGGGTTGACAAGCGGCTGGCCACAACTGCTCAGTACAAAGTGACTACGGTTAGCAAGTATTGTTGCCTGCTACAACGACCATAACGCACGTTTGTAGGACCCGAGTAGGCCTTGCACACCGCATCCATTAGCTGCTTCAAGCCAATACCGTGAGTAGAGTCGCCTAGAGGTGCGCCGTTGAGAATAACCTGCTCATGGTCATACAAGTAAGAATCGGGAATATCTCGAGCAGTTGGTACGACGAATGCAACATACGTATGGAACCCATGGAACGCGCAACGACTGCCTCTTGGCCACATTCTGCATGACATCAAAAAGGGAAATGAGATGTTAGCTAGTGGCACAGGAAATCTGATAGATAGGTAACAACCTTTCGAAGAAGGTCGTCGCTTTTCGTGTCGTAACATGTTTTCATCTTTGTGTGCGCTTCGCCTTCAAAGCAACGGTTGATGATAAAGCTCCACGTCATTCCCTTATTGTCTTTGCTTTCCATGCACTGTCATTGATAACATTCGAGCACAAGAATCAGCAACCAGAGCATAAACAAAAAGCTATACCACTATTGCACTTACAGCAATACGCTCCACCAGCTCTCCGATTTGATGGAACTCCTCAACAGCGCAGCTTAGCCACTTGTGCCCCAAGCACTCTACCATACCAGCAGTGCATACGAAATTGCCCTTTGCATCAAAAGATGTGCCGGCAGCGGGTACTGGGCTAAACTCGATGATTTCTTGGAATCTGAAAAAACCAACAGTTAAAAAAATCCGAAATGATACTACTAATCACGTACTCTTTGTTGCGAATGAGCGATAGCAGTGGCTTTGTAATAAACGACATGCAACCGGGGCTAACCAAGAGCAATATCAGTGATGGCGTACTAAATGTGAAATAACCATACACATGGAAAACGTACCAGAATGCTCGCCAGTACATTTCCAGATGCACCTTGCCTGTTGTCGCTGCTGTAGTTGCCACGTTGGCAGGCGCAGGAGTTGCCTCTTCTTTCATATCAACGGTGATATCACCGTCTCCACCTTCTACAGCATCATTTGCGGGAGCCTGAATTCCTGTATTTAACGCTTCTTTTGCAGCAGTAGGAACTTGAGAATTATACCCAGCAGCCACCAGCGGTTTGTCCTCCTTATGTGTCACTGCTTCTTCAGGAGCAAACTCCTTCTGCTCGCCGACAAGCTTCACACACTCCGCAGGGTAAAAGCTCTTGGGTCCTGTGTACGCCGAGCAAATGCTAGTTTTAAGCATGTTCAAAGGCACTCCTTCAGTTGCTGATCCAAGCACCTTTTGGTTCACAATCGTCTGCTCACGAAACATTCAAAGCACAATACAACATCGTTAACACAGCAACTGTAAAGGTGAATCCTAAAGATCTTGAAAACGTACGTATGGCATCCAGGGAACGCTTCCTGATCGCTCCTCGCGAATCATCTATTCGCAACAAAACAGTCTAGTCAGCATTTCTCGAGCCTCACAAGCTCAAATATGCCGGACCTTAACGAGAAGATCCTTGCTGCGGTTGTCAAAGCACTGCTTAACCACGACTCGCTCTTCGTCCGTCAAGCAGTTTTTCATCTTCGTCTGCCAGTCCCCCACCTGTCCAGACTCGTCTCCTTCAATACACTACAACGTATCATTGAGTCACCGTCACAACGTCCACTATCAACGTCAAACTATACCCACCGCAATCGTGCCGAGGTACTTGACAACGTCACTGTGGTAAGTATCCAACACGCAGACTTGCCAGCGATGACCCGTGCACTCCAGCGGTCCAGCTTCGCACGTGATCGATCCATCCTGTTTCTCCTGCATTCCTGCAGCTGGGATCAATCTACAATAAGTGTAAACCAGCTCAAAAGTCAGTAATTCATGCTAGACGGCACATTCCAACGGGTTCCTCACGTCAGATTGACGATATTGCGATATTCTTCAGTCCGCACGAGCTCCAGTAGCGGATCACCGACGAACCATTGACAGGCTGGACTGTAGAGACCAAGAAGAGTGATTGTCAGTGGATTGGTACAGTGGAAAGCTTCGAGGAGACGAACCAGAAGGCGCGGAAGAAGACGCGTATGTTGACGCGATGCTGCTGGGCCACGCCTGTCGACTCCGCTGCTGCAAGTGAAGGACCATTGAGTCCCAACAGCAACGCAGAGGTAGCTGCAGTCACCAGTGAACGCAGGAGGCCCATGGTGAGGGGAGAGGCGCAACTTCGAGCAGCTCCGATATTGACGAGTCAGTCAAAGGTTAATGACGGTAAAAACAAATTACAGTTGTAGAGGTGACACGGATGTACCTCACCTATACATTTTAAGAGCGATGGGTTTACAGGTTGAAGTGTGCCTTTGTTGCACAGGACGATAATGGGCACAATATTCTTAAAGTTTCAAGTTCTTTGGGGATGAAGACCCATTACCTACTCGCAAGACAATTAGCTCGTCTCTACGTACAACGTTTGCTCCCCAATGGTATCCAGTTGAGCAGCCTTGCCTCCATAGACTTCAGGGACGCCATCACCGAGTTCAGTGTGGAGCTCCTCGCCATAGCTCAACACTGTGAACTTGCGGATGGTCTCGGCCGGCAAGAAGAGTTTGAAGGCGGCGAACATCCAGCCCATAACCACCGGCACGTTGACGAAGAATTTACGACTCAACATCTCCGGATACACTTTGGAGAAGACGTCGATGGTCTTCCGCGAGGCAACCTTAACGTCCGGGTCCTGACGCAGGAATGAGATATTCAGATAGTCATGGACTTGAATGCCTTGGTACGGGTCACGTCCATCTCCGTAGTCGGGAATGGGCACTGTGGCTTCGTTCAACTTGAGTTTCTGAATGCCCTTCTCCATCAGCGCCACACGCCAGCGCAAGAACCTGCAGCGAATCGCCACAAAATGTCAGCAAAATCAATGCACTTGCACAACCATGCACCAGCAGCACCACTCACCGATCGAGGTCGCCGAATGTGGCCTTGTTGTCCTTGACTGCTCCGTAGATATTGAATGTCACGACGTCCTTCTTGTTCTCGCTGCCAGGAACGCCCTCAATCTCAATCACGTAGCCGAGACCGCTGAAGATTTCCTTGGAGAACTTGTCGTTCAGCGTGTCCAGCGGCTTAAAGCTGCTGCGCCACGCGAGCGTCTCACCCAACTGTGTCTTGGCCTTCTCCAGGTCGTTGGCATTAGCGCGGAGGAACTTTTGCAGGATGAGTTTGGTCGTGAATGGGCCGCTCGGGTCCAGCGTCACGCCGTACACCTCACTGTAGCCATTGGCAGCCTCAATGAGCGACGGAAGTGCCTTGAGGAGCTGGTTAATGGGGTGGTCTTCGGCAATGGTAGGCCACTCGGGGGCAGTAGACGACATGGCTTCGACCGATGCAAGTGTTCTTCTGAAATGAAAAGCAAACTGTGTAGTGCACATGAGCGAGGAAAGGTCGAAGCGATTGGGTAAAGGCACACTTCAACTTGAGTTGTGCTCTTGTTTATACTGCTGCATGAGCTTCATTCGATGGCATCCTGGTGATGTCCACCACCAATGATGCGCCGCTGGTGGAAGTGTAAGATTCATTGGTTTTGTAGATCTCTTCGAGTGATGGAAGATCGCAATTTTTGACAAGCATGTGACGTGTGGTAATGCTCCATTAGATGCATGTATTTTTGGTACGGTGTCGATGCTACCTCGTCCTCGTTTTCCTTGTCGTCTCACTGCCATTAAGGGTTACCATGGTTCAGACGCGACACATCGACTCACGAGAGAGCTATGCAGAGGCACCGATAAATGAGGATGAACTGGATGCGCACCACCAAGTGCTGGGCATGGCAGCGGCTATCGAACAACTTACGCAGGACTTCGCTCGACAGCAGGAGGAACTAGCAGCAGCGTACAAGAGATTGCAGCAATATGGGCTGCAAGAGCAGAATGGAGAAGGCCCGAAGGCCCACTCGAGTGTCCGTAGTGGCGACAATTGTGGCTGTGCACATGAATCCGAGCTGGAAGAACTGAAGAGGTTGCTGGAAGTGAAAGACATGGCACTAGCCGAAGCGTTGCAGCAGCGCAATCAACACCGAGTGGAGCTGGAGAAGGCTGAAGCTCTGATTGCCGAGTTACGCTCGCTGCATCTGGACACCACAGGTGGCCGAGTGCCTCAAATGGCGTGGAAAGTGAATCCACCTCCTGGACCAGGCTCAATTTCCACACACACGATAACTCGCAGCATTCGAAGCACTGCGACTGCTGTTCAATATGCCCAAGCAAACGTAGGCATTCGCACCCCCATGTCACCAGCAGCTACTGCAAATTTACTTGGATGTCCTGGTGCCATGGATGTCCCTCACGACGAGCGGTTTGACGTTGAAAGTACATACAAGCAGCGCACGGAAACGGGCGATGTTTTCTGGCGCAAACAGTATAAGGAGGCCGTGCGAATGCGAAAGACTCCTTCGATTTTAGGACAGCAAAGTGCCATTACCGGACAACAGTACTCGACCCCACAGCCATCGCTGAAAATCTTTTCATGTCCTGACAATCGCAAAAAGAAGACCGACCAACTTCGCGATGAGACAGTGCCATCTACACGCTACATTGGCATTAGCTCGAAGCAGAATAATATCATCAAAGAGCAGCATCGAATGCTCATGAAATAAAAGAGAAATACTCGCATTTACAGTATCATCTTGAAAGTGCATGCTGACTCTTCATGCACATCATGCAATGACCGTGACTGATACGATAAGGTATCATTGATAACTGAACGCGGCTCCATTATACAAATTCGTTGGGGAATTGAAGCTAATGCTACTACGAATGTCCACATTGCAAGCGGCAGGACGGTGGCGGTCGGAGCCGATCCACATCACTTTGGTTGACTATTTGTCTTGCCGTCGGGTGAGACTTGCCACATTACTCCACGACCGGCACCGCTACGGGTACAGACACAGCGGTGGCAGCAGCGGCGTCCACGGCGACAGCAGCTTCAGCAGCGGCCATGACATCAATCGGTGCTTCAGGTCTCTCCTCCTTGGGCTCTTCGGGTTTGGTAGGCAATGTCGGTTCTAGGTATTTGCCCTCCCGAGCAGACTTGATGGCTGCGGTGATCACAGCGCGGCGCTTGTAGTCGCTAGCATTCTTGGGAATAGGTGGCGCTACAACAGTGCGGCCATCCACCACAAAATGCGTGACGCGCTCGTACGGGAATGGAGCAAGGCTTGACTCGTGGAAGTAACCCGAGAACTTCAATCGACGCAGGTAGACGTGATAAATCTTGTCTTGAGGGCGAGCTTCCACAACGAAGCCAGATCCGAAAGATGTCAGCACGCGCTCCTCCTTGTGATATTTTGCTTTCCTGTAATAATCAAAGAGTTAATGTCAGATGTGATCTGAAAGCGTCAGTAGACAGCATGAATTTGTACATACGGGGCCATCTTGATGGTGGCCATCGCTGACACCGTGGCCTTCACGCTGGAAAGCGTTGGTAAACCACCGGGCAGTGTAGGCAAGTTGGCTGGTAGCGTGGGGAGGCCACCAGCCGCAACCGAGGCGCTGCGCATTCTCTCACCGGCGTTCATCATGGAAGTTCGCGTGATGTTCAGAATAGAGGACAGGCGCGTGGCCGCCGGTGCGTACGTCAGATCTGTCTCGGCATGCACGTCGCTTATGAACAGCAGCGGTGACTGACCAGCAAGCGACGAAGCCTCCAGCTCCACCGCATATGTCTCGTCCTCCTCACGGAAATGTGCAATGTGGCCTGGTCCATATGGCGTGTTGACACGATCTCCATTGGCGAAGTGCGTCCGTCGTCCCAGCATCCGCACCGAGTCTGCATTCAGGTAAGCCATAGCACCACAGGATGTCTTGACCACGAAAGACTTGTCCGCGCGCACTTCCAGCACCGTGCAAACACCGAAAGGCGTTTGCGCCTTGCCCAGATCCACTTGCTCGACCGCATCGTGCTTGGTGTTAACTGCTAGGCTGTCACATCAGGGCGAAAAGACAGCAAACGAAACAACATGAGAAACCATCCCAGAAACGGTCTCTAGCAATATATAATCCCTACAGCAGCAGCATAGCAATGGACATCTACCTCTTGCTCGTGGTATTGAGCTTGGAGCCGACGCTTTCACGTAGAGAGCTGTAGCCTTCGAACAAGCGGTTCTTGGTGTTCTGGATGAGTGTTCCACGTGGGTGGATCTTCTCGAACTTCTTGGTCGTAGCTTTCATGCGCCAGACATGGTCATCGTCCCAGCGCCAATCCAGGGCGATGCTGTACATGTCCTCTTCAACGTAGTACTGTTCAACAGTGGCCATTCCCCAGCGAGTTTTCACCCGTTCACCCACCACACTCTTAATCTCCCTGACAATGCATTCTTCGCGGAGGTACGCAATGGTCTTGGGCACCAGTTGCACCACAACGAAGCCGTCATCAACACGTACGTCCAACACAGTTCCCGTACCAAAGGTCGTGGCCACACACATCCCACGTCGTACCGAAAGTCCCTGCTCCGACTGCGGGGACGGTGACGTCCCATCGCTGGCTGTAGGCGACGTCTTGGCCGTCTCAGCCGGTTCAGGCGCCGAGTTCTGGCGCACACTCATGCGGCGGTAGAGCGACGTGGCCGTCTGCTCGATAGACATGCCGCGACGGCGGATGGCAGCTGCTGCCACCGACGCAGCGGACGGAGCGGGCACCACGCCGTCGTGAGAGCGACGCTCGCTGGGGAATTCAGGCATATCGCCCGCCTGGTCGTCCTGATTGTCCTGCACAGGCTCCTCTTCGGCCTCCTGTTCGACGGGCTCCTCCTTCTTGTCCTTGCGGTACGAGGGTACCTTCGGGAGGAAGCCACCTAGGGACACGAAGGATGCGCGCTTGGGCTTGACGGCGCTGTCTTCCTTGCTGGTAGCGACCATCTCGTCGGAGCTGCTCACGTGCGTAGGTCTGGACTTTTGCGGGCAGGAGCGCGGAAGCGGAAATGGGCTCAGAATTGGATCACACGCACAGCCGTTGAGGTGAGTAACGGAAAATGAGTCTTTTCGCCACTTTGGGCTGCAAATGGGCTGAAAAATGGCGACATGCACGGGTTTCTGGGTCTTTTGGGACCGAAACGTAAAGGAAAGCGCAGACCCAGCTGTGATGCTGCAGCTCTCGAGATACAGCAGCGTTGTGAGCTCCTCAGTGACAGCAGGAGCAAGTGACCCAAAATGTTATTGCGCAATGCCACACGGGTCGTTGCCTCGCCCTGGCCAAATGCCAACGCATGCTGCCCAGACTTCAGGACAAATGAGGTGGCGACGACTTCATGTCTGTTGCAAATCGTCATTCAGTGCCCAAATTTTACTCCTGAAGCCATCTCAGAGAATCTAGTCGCGGCAGTTGAAATGAACCCATTTCGTTCCGGTGTCGATTGCCTCGCGGTGGTACTGTTCTGTTGGCTATTGAGACCTTCAGCGCGTGATCTTCTGCCACTCGTCCAGTGTGAGCATGTGCAGCGAGTCGCTCCGCAGTTTGTCGTAGTGCAGGCGTTTGGACACCACTCCGAGCTGCACAGGAGGTCGCATGGTCTGACGCCGTCGCTGCCGAACGACCTGCAGCCGACCATCATTTCCAATTTGCATGATTTCCTCCACGTCGCTATCGTCGTCGTCGCTGTTGAGCTCGTAGCTGTGATAGTCGAGCGGGTCGCACTTTTCCAGGTCGTGTTTCTCCTTGGCTTCGAGATCCTTCAATTTCTTGAGCTCCTCTCGCCGGTCATTGGCTTGCTGTTCTCGACGCTCTGCAGAAGTAGGCTGTATATGCAAGACTATTAGTAAGATGATCTCATCAGAGCTAACCTTGATATATGTACCCGGTAGGAGGAAAAGTTGAGCACTAGCTGTGAGCAAAAGACGCAGACGGGAGCCTCGTCATATAAGTGTGTCATCCTCGCATGGCTCATTCCCTCAGTTTGCTGAGTAAAATCGTTATCATTGTTGGCTGCTTCGCTGCCTGCTCCTGTCTTGTTCGCCGCAGCCCATGATGCCCGTAAATCGACAATGCTCTTGTAGGATACCTTGGTTGTTAGACTTATCTTCGGGAAAACGTACAAGCAGAGCGAGCACGGTTCACTTGTGAGAGACGCCATTGCACTGGTCAGCAGCGGCGTTTGCTCTTCAGCAAGTACGCGTCGCAATTGACGCAACTTGGCCCGCGCTTTAATTTTGTCCAGAGTGCGCTGGGACTTGTCGAATTCCTGTGAGTACGCGTGAGATTTTGCCAACACGCGGCGCAGTTTCTTAATGGCACAGCGCGAGATCGATCCAAATTGCTCCATGAGTCGTTCTTCGCTCATTTCTTCGAGAGACATCTTCGGTATAGGTACTTCATTGTCGTCATTGTCCTGTGTGATGCCTCCACTAGCGTCAACTCCATCACCATCAAGAGTTGCTGGTCCAACAATTTCAGTGATATGCGGTAAACTCGCGCGTAACCCCACCGCTGAGCTGTTGTGACTGGCAACTGTTTTCGCTATGACTGCAGCGTCCACTGCCGCAGTCGTTGCTTCCATCACAGTGTGAAGTGTACTACTTGGTGTCGGTGATCGTGTTGGTAGAGTTCCAATTGGTGGTATTGTCTTCTTCGATACCAATAAGTCCCTGTGTGGCGTGAGTACACTGGCGGCACTAATAGGTCGCTGGTTCGTCGTAGCACCCTTCTTCACTAAAGAATCTGCTCCAGACGTCAAAACTGATCTCGTAGCAGTACCCTTGGGAGATCCACTTAAAGTAGACAAAACGAGATCCGATGAACTTTTGCATATCATTGCAGACTTTGGTCGAAGTCCTATCGATGTAGTAGAGCTCGATAGTTCAGGAGATCGGTTATGGGTATTAATGCTCGGTGCTGCTGATCGTGATCTTGGCAGTGATCTCTTCTTCACAAACCTCAAGTCTCTCTTCTTGCTCATAACCACAACCTGCTGCTGTGGCTTCAGCTCTTGGTTGCGCATCGTTTGGGCTAAATCTTTCTCGTGCTGTTCGACGGTTCTCCGAACCAAAGCTTCAAGCAGCGTCATGTTGCTACCACTGCGCTTCCCACCAGTTGCAGGACTACGAGGCCCAAAGCCCAGACTTTCCACCATTCGGTTCCACACCGTTCTGACAGGAATATTTCGCTCAGTTCGTGCGCATTCGTCCACGAGACATCGCGCTGTGGATTCAAGTTTGCAAGCCACTAGCCACTCCTGCACCAGCAACAAGGCAAAGTTGCTGGTGTTGCTATCGTTCTTACGACAACCTGGTACAGACAGTATCTCCACAGCCATCGCGTGCGTCAACTTCCGTTACTAACTGCAGCTTTTCAAGATCAGATGGTGGAATCAGATCTGAGTATTTTCGATTTGGAAAGCGAGCGAAAATGGTGCGTGAGAAGTTCACTTGGATATGTTTTATCTACGTGTTGGACCCAGTAAGAGAGGGATTACTATCGGCAAACCTTACTCGCTACTATTGTGGTGCAGAAATTCCGTTTCTGTGGAGGTCTGGAACCGCCTGACTGGCTGCTGGTTGAGCTGCCGCTACTGTCGGGGGAGAAAAGCAAAGTGGTGCGTTTGCTGTATCCATCCATTGGGGTACTACTTGAACTAAATGTGCAGGTATTGCCTGGGATTTGGCGTACAGACGACAAGCAATCTCGTCACCATGTGCGAAGACATTGGGGCGGATATTGCAGTGCAGGTTCGTGGACCTAGGAATGGACACGGATGGAAGAGCTGAACAGTTTGATCGTCCTGACAGGAGCTGAAGCAGGCAGAAACGCTTTTTGAAGACACAGCAGATGCAAAGGTCAGAGAGTTTTGCTTAGGTGTGGGCAATCCTTGCACGTGTTACAATGAATTTCAATACAGGCAGCAGTTGCTGCTCTACGGTTCATCTTGACCCACGCTGCCAAGTATGATACTGAACGAGCAGACCTCGTGGAAGAGCTTCAGCAGTTAGGGATGCATCAGTCTGATGCTGAAGTCATTGCACAGAGCTACGAGAACCAACGCTCACACATCCAGGACCAGCAACGTGCCCAGCGCTTTCAGGTTTGTCTTCTCAATGACCATTACTGCATCCATGACCTCTTACGTATACATCTATTGTGTGCAGTTCCCTGGCATCGAGAAGGTCGAGTGGAAGGTGGAATCCCCAGCGAAAGTGAATCTGAAGTTGAAGCTGGACCAGCCGGCAGTGGATTGCAACGTGGCGACAACCGCAATCGATGCAAGTCGCGAGCTCAGCTTTGACATGAGTAAGAACAAATTCCTGGCAGTATACGAGGAGCTCAATCAAGCTCAGTCGCTGATGCGTAGTGTCTAGCAATGTCCATCAAGGTCCGCCCCAAAGCGCGTCAACATGGTCCAAAAATACGGATGTCGCATGCACCTTTAATGTCCGGGTTCTGTCGCATTACTCACTTTTCCCTTCACTCCCTCTCACTATGTGATCCTGTTCAACTTGGGTCAAACAGAGACACTTTGACTCGGACAAGGTCTTTCTCACTGTCTTCATCCTCATACCCAGAAACTCCACCAGACCAGACCATGGGAGGTGGGTCCTGGGTCGTACAGGAAGGTTTCCTCCTCTGTAAGCGAGATGGGGCCTTGTCCCCACATGCAGAAGGCGTCCGACCACCCAACGTAAATCCCAAGAGCCTCATAGAGCTCTACGTAGTGCTCACAATGAACCGAAAACTCGAGTTCTTTGATGCCAGCGACGTCGAGACACGCAGCAGAGTGGACTCTGCCTACCTTCAAGGCTTCGCTGGCTGGGATGGAGACGGTCTGCTGAAGGTGGACTCGTACGGCCTGGAGCTTAAAGTGGAGCGCAACGCCAAGTCGCGGATGCATCTGGCAGCTTTTAACCGCGTGGATCTGGAGAAATGGCTGCGTGGATTTATGGGTACGTTCGATAGAGAGGTTGTAGAGGGAGTTGACTCATGGGAATGGATGTTGTTGCAGCGGTGTTGGATCCACAGAGTGCTGCAGGCGAAGAAGTCCGAAGGGAACGACGTCGGGTGAAGAAGGAGGAGAAGAGGCTGCAGCAGGAGAGAGAGGAACAGATCCGCAAGTGGAAGGAGAAGAAGGCCAGGATGATCAAGGAGGAACAGGATCGACTTCTGGCAAGGGAGGAGGAGATCAGCAACATGACGCCGTTGGAACGTATCGATGATATTGGATCGCTGGATGATGATACTCTGAGGATGTTGGAGAAGAGGAAACAGAGATTGCAACGTCGACAAGCGCCGACTATGGGAAGAGTGAACAAGGCTGCGTATCGACGACGGTTGGAAGAAGCGGCGGGAGGCAGGACGGATAATGTGCAGCCTTTGCATACGAAGGTGGTGGAGCAGAAAGCGAAAGTTCGTGTGGAACTGCCTCCGCCGGGACAATGTACGTGCATTTTAGTAGATTATTGGAGACACAGGGCGAGACTCACGTGTGGCGCATTTCTGGACAGTTTTCGAGGTAGGTGGCGTTGTGCACAATGACGCACCAATGCGTCTGGGCTCCTCAGGAAGCGATATCTCGGACAGCTCGTCGATGTCGTCCCGACTTTCTTCAGTTTCATCTGTGACAGGTTCCAGGCATGACGGTGGTATGGGCAACGTGCCTCCTCCCCCTCCTCCCCCACCTCGCTGGTCCTCCAGTAGCTCTCGCATGTCCATGTCTTCAAGAGTATCAGTGAATATTCCACCTCCACCGCCGCCACCCCCACTTTTTGACCACCATAGTTTTAATGACGGCGAGTCGCGGCTTTCAAGATCGAGCAGCAGCTTGCGTAGTGCGTCCTTTGACTCTTTCGCGTTCGATCGTGATGAGGATCCTGTAGCATCTCGGTCTTCTTTCTCGCAGAGCAGTCTCCGAGTTTCGAGTGCGGACAAAGGCAAGCAGAATATTCAGGATAATTTGGCTGCCATTTTAGGTGGCGGAAGACCAAAGTCTACGTCCCGAGCATCACGAACGAGCCGCCGAGACTCATTTGGGTTGACAATGAGCTCGATAACGACTGCATCGTATGCGGCTCCAGACAGAAAGTCAAAGAAGAAGGCCACCCGATCAAATGGAAGTAGCAGTCCAGCAGCCCCAGAACCTTCGATGGCAAACGCGTTTGCTGCTAGTCTAGCTGCGATTCGTCGTAACCGTGCTGACACTGTTGAGGAAATGAGCGTCACCAGTAGTGCTGTCAGTCCTGTAGCAATAAACGTCAAGGTGCGCGATCGGAAACGTGATTCTCAGCTTAGTGCTGAAGGGAAAGAAATATTGCAGAAAGCAATGAACAGCAATGGTTCGTCATCCAACACCAAGACGAAAGCGAATTCAGGTCGCAGGGGACTTTTTGATGACAGTAGTAGTGATGAAGATGATGATTCGGACACTGGATTATTCGGGGTGGACGGGCGGAGAAGCAAAGTGAACGGTGCCTCTCGTACGTCAAATAGTATGCGTTCTAGTGATGTAAGTGTGGATAGACGTCCGGTACCAGTGAAGAATACTCCACCTGCGCCGTCAGTGAGCAGCGAGGAGGACGTATCTAGTGATTCGGACTCTGACAACGGTAAGCACCTCGCCTCTTTGGATCGCGTCATTTTGTTTTGGTTTTAATGTTTGAACTATGTTGCGAGCAGGAACTTCATTCTTCGCGCAATCGCGCAAAACCGAAGCTGCAAACCCTACGCATGCCTCGACGAACAATGTCGGAGCGGGTGGGGCTGGACCAAGCGTTGTTGTGCTGTACACGACGTCTGCATTGCGAACTGAAGGCAGAAAATCAGTCGGTGTATTCACGTTTACGCTTCAGTTCGGGAACTTGGAGCATAGCTTTTCGTTCACTTACTCGGAATTCGAAGAGATACACACACGGTTGATATCAGCTTTTCCGGGGACTACGTTGCCAAAGTTCCCATCAAAGCATCGCTTGCGCAACAACACAAAGCCAGAGAACATGGAAAAACGCGCGCAGGAGTTCCGCCTGTATTTGCAACAGTTAGTGGCATTACCGGGGTGCTGTCAAGCGAGCGGTTCCAGTTTGAATACCATATCGATGGCGCGTTTGCGCGTGCACTAGCGAATGGGCAAAAACCTAATGGAAATCGTGCCAATGGTGGTCAAGCCAACGAACGGCCTCCCAGAAGCCCGGTCACACCCCTGCCAAGGAAGGAACAGTTAATATCCCCTGCTTCTTCTCGACACGATAGCCCTCCTGCCAAACCGAGGGCATCAAAGGGGCTCTTTGGTTTAGACAACTCAGATTCCGACCCAGAGTCAGACTCGGATACATCAGTCGACATTCCGCAGCCTATGGCACGGCATCAGCGGCGCGAATCTACAGCTTCATCAACACAGCGGAGGAAGTCGAAAAACTCCGAGTTGTCGAGCAGTGTTATCAGTTCCGTTCCTGAAGAGACCCAGCGTGGCAAGAAGAGTCGGTCGCGTTCGCGGCTAAGCTCTCGCGCTAGTTCTAGGGCCAGCTTTGCACCATCACCTCCTGCTACAGAACCTACTAAGCCGAAAGTAACGGGTCTACCTCCTGGACGTCCGAACCCGTTCGCAGGTGGTCGTGGCGATCTGCTTGCAGCTATTCGACAGGGCACTACGTTGAAAACGACTGGTACCGGGGACTCGGCAGGCGGCAGTTCGTCTGGCGGTGCATCAGCCACCACAACACCTCAGCCGCCACCACCAGCGCTCTCGCAACCAGGATCCATCAACGAAGCCATCACAAACGCCATGGCAATGCGGCGCATCCATGTGGAATATGAGGAGACGAACTCGAATGCCGACTCGGACTCGGACGACGACTGGGACTAAGTTTACTTGAATTGAGAAGGTGATGGCTCAGCATCAGGCTCCGTCGGAAGAGCAAGGCAATAGCTGGAGCGAGACCGTAATATAGTATGTACGACGCCGAGATCGGCGGCATGGGCGGCAAGCGGATGCCACCCAGCATTTCTGATTAGAATTCACAGCAAGGAGTGAAAGACGAGGGAAGTAAAATCTTCGGATGAGCTAGTACACTGCAACTTGGATTTGAACCTGTTTAACGACCTCATTGCTGACCTTTCTGTCCTCCATTGGCTGCAGGCATTACGAAGCTACCCTCGAATTGGCCTGGGGACGTCGTCTAACCACAGCCCACACTATTAGTTCCACTACACAGCACCATCTCTAAGCCAACGTACCTCCTCCATACTACTGACCACGACGCCAATCACCGAGAATGCAAGTGCCATGCCAATACCCCACAAGAAGCTCTGCATATACACAATGTTAGTCTCCAGTGTAATTTCAGTGTACTTCATGTCGGACCTCCTTCATCACACCGCCAAACGTCTGAGGCGTCTGCTGCTCGGAATGGACGAAGGGATTCGCAGGTGGGGGTGGAGCAGGCGCCTCTGTGAGTGCGTCCGTGGGCTTAGGCTTCTCTGGCACGACGCGACGCGCCTCGCTCTTCTTGACACGAATTGGTTTGGCGCGCTTGATGCTGGCGAAGTTGCGAGCGACGGCGGGCGCGCGCGTTGAGGAGCGCAGGATCGGGAGCAGCATCGGATTGAAATGGCGAGTGTAACCTTCTGGACACGGCGTAACCAGGGTACACCACCAACATTCACGCGCTTGTCTCTGCTTTGAATAAGATCAGTGACCATAGTGCTTATGCCGATCTCGATGGATTCTCGTGCGGGTTGCTGGCTACATGCTCGATCAAGACGGCGACAACTGAGCCTAATGGAGACCGTCAGTGATAATGGAGATCATTTGTCCATGACGAGCGACTCGTAGTGAAGTCCGCCTCCAACTTGGAGGTCTCTCGTGGTTTCCCGCCGTTGCTGGTCCTGGCCCGACGATCCCACGTCAATTGTTGATTGACTGGCGCGTCTGCGCTGAGCAGAGCGGACAGTTTTCTCCTCGCGTCGTCGAGCAGACGCTGCCCCCACCAAGACACGAAGATGCAACGCTGGACAAGATACTTTGCACTCATGGTTACGTATATTGCACCCTACCAGTACTTGGTCGATAAACTCAGTAAATAAATAATTTACTCTCTTCGTCTCCAGTAGCTCCACCTATTGTACGTGTGTGGTGTCGTCTCTGTGTCGCGTGCTTCTTCGATCAAATCGATCTCTCTCCCTCTCCTGGTTGCATATCCCCCTTACTCTTCTCTCTAGACCGAATAGCTGGTGTCGAAGGATCCCGCTGGACTTAACCGACTCGTCGGCACTTCGTAGCCCGAAAGGCTCACATATCCAGCGTCGTAGCTGCTCGGGTTCTTGCCAATGAACGCGCCAAAGGCCTTACTCTTGCACAGCGTCGGGTGTGCGTGGATCACCAGCAGCAACTCCTGGAGTCGAGCTGCACGCTCTGTCAGCAGCTTATCCGGCGTCACGAACATCTGGAAAACTGACACGATGCCATGTGGCGGTAGATCAGGCAGCTCTGACAGCTCTGACAGTCCCTCGTGCAGCATCTTGAAGTCCGTGAAGCGGCGACGCACCACGTACGCGTTGCTGTCACTTGGTCCGCCCACATCCACCTTGAACATCCACGTGCCCTGATTGTTCTTGGAGTAGCCGGAGATGGTCACAGTGCGAATCTCGTCAGCCGCCGAGTATGGGCGAGATCGTGTTGCTCCGTTGAACGAAGCAGCAGGGACCAACATCCGCTCGAGACGCAGTGCTGACTCTGAGTAGCTCTTGTGTCTGCGACCGCGACGGCGGCCTTTGCTGGCCACCAATTGTCCGGTGCTGGCGCAACTGGGAAGCGTGGGGCGACTACTCTGAACGTAGACGATCGCAGTGGCGGTCGGGGATGTGGAGGTCGAGGCTGTTTGGGACGTGGACGGTGTGGGTGACGCCGGTTTGAGGCTCAGGCGGTAGACCATGGGCGGCACGGCCGTGGCGCTCCTGTAGGTGATGGAGGTCCCCCGTGGGGAATACTCCGGGATCATCATCGCGGTATCGGCGATATGGTGGCAAGGCTGCAGCAATGTGGAACTTGTGGGGAGAGCGGTCGGAGAACAATACAGCGACCAGCAATGACTTGCCCTCCTCCAGGCGTATTGGAAAGTGAGCAGTGGCACGCGTTGGTGCCTTGGAGCGACAGGGCGAGCAGGCCACAGATCAACGAGTAGAAACGAGACGGATGTGATGCTCTCCACCTGCTGTTTTGACTTGGTTTTTGAGTGCCGAGGGTAACGGCCGTTGACTTGAGTTGAGTATGGCGTTTGAAAGATACGTTTTGGACGGTGCAATGATGGTCGCAGCTGGTGCTGCACTTTGGTATGGCAAGATGGTCTGCGGCAGTTGATGTGCGGTGTGTCTTGGTGCCATGGTTTGCTTACAGCGACGGCGTGTACAGCTGGGCCACGGCGGACTGCAGCGCTGTAAATTTATTGTCCGGGAAAGCCTCCGCGCTGGCTAGTCTTTGCGGCGCGAGAGACCAGCAAGTGAATTTTCAGCTCTGCTCGCTCGGCCAATGCTGGCTTCGCGTTGCGGCGCACTGGCATCATATCACCCGAACATTTTTCTTCATCGAACCGGGCGTGAACGTCTGCGATGTAAGTCGCTGTGTTGTTGATGGTGTCAAGACAATGGAGTCGCTACCAAGCCTGACACAAGACGAGTATTCACTGGGGACTCGTCTTGTGTCACTACCCAGTCGTGACGCGTACATGTAACGGGCAATTACAAACCAATCAGATTTTGTGCCACAAGCATACCATTGTAGAGCTGAAGTGCATGGACACGCGTTGTCTCTTCAACCAAGTGGCACTCAAGTCGCGTTTTGCGGGTCCATGGCAGCAGCAGCGCTGCGCTTGGCCACGAGATTGTTGGGTGCCGTCGTGGGACTGCTGCGACGAAAAGCGGTGCCGCCGTTGCTGTGTGCACTGCTGACTGTGCGAATGTTGGCACTCTGGATGTGACAGTCGATGAGTTGCGATACTACCAAAAAAACTCGCTTGATGATGTTTGTTGTGCCCGACCAGCGAGGAGCACCAGTCAGCGGGATAGCCAATAAATGTTTTTTCACTGAAAAATCACCGAACAGATTGGGCTCCATTGGAGCCGCTCCACCGGCTTGGTCGGAGCTGTCGCAGTACTGCCGTGCGCTGATTTGAATGCACTAGCAGCCACTCCACACTGGCACTTCGCAGCGAGTATCCAGGTGTAGCTGGCAGTGCACAAGTAGTTCGGAATAGCACGAATAGCCAGTGACAGCGCACGAGTACGCAATAGCATGGATAGCGTCAATGCACCGAGCTCAGTCTTAGCAGCGTTGTAAAACGTATCTTTTCGGATCCGAACTTTGAGATCTTTCGGGAATCAAATTTGGCAGTGCTCGTGTCGCCACAGTCGTCACCACAGAAAGCTGGGGCGTAGGTTCTGGGGCTACGCCCTGTGATTGCATGCTGAGTCGTAGTCAGCATTGCTGACTACGCTCAAGTCTTGAATGCGAGCGAGCGGTGTCGAATCAACGGGGCAGTAGCTTTCTGAATTTGAGGACATATCCGCACGCGAGTGCCAGGGTTTGCGCGTGTTGATTTGTTGCTGCGCTGCGTGTTCGTGGACAATTCCGGTCGCCCTCTCGGTCGCACGTAGGCAGGTATCTGCCTGACCGTCGTTGCGCTGTCGAGCTCAGCCCAGCAAGAACAGCGTTCTGGTGGTGACAGTCCTGCAAGAGAGCATCTTGGTATTGTTTGCGTGGCGGTATCCTCCGCATTCGTGGGAAGACCGCGACCTCGCAGCCAGCTGCAGTGCAACAACAAGAAGGTTTCCAGACTGAAGAACGTAAGGTCTGGAGGAAAGTTTCTGCGTGACGCGTCCCGATTAGAGTGGGCTTCGAAATCTTGTGGTTATCGTTATCCTGTGCACTGCAACTACGAGGTCATGTACGAGTCAACTTGCTGTAGACAAAGTCATGGAGGATACGGTAGTCCAGAAAGCCAAGTCGAACGCTGCGGTAACGCTACTTAAGCTGCAAGATCCTACAAATGACAACGTAACATGGCTTGATCCCAGGAATTCGAGATGTTGTAAATGGACCAAGTGAGGCGAGATTAGCGAGTCTGCGGACCCTTCCCGATACGAAGCAGGTAAGCTTAGCAACGTAGATATGCTGTCGCTACGAGCATAACATCGCTACTTGTGTACACACAACGTAGCTACGTTTGAGCTCAACTTCAAGATCATAGCGTGCATCAGCGAGTGGTGTATTAAACACTCACGTCGGCGTTGTATGGCTATTACATCAGTCCGTTACACTAGTATTTGCATTTTTCCAAACCACGAGCTTCAAGATAAGAGAATGATGGCATTTCGAGATTCATGGCAACAAACTGAGCTGTGTTGGGATGACCATTGGAAAAGCATCAGATCCTAACATGCTGAGCACAACCTTGGTTCCATGGGTAGCACCGCATACCGCATGGCCAACAACCTGGTGGGCTTTGATAAGCAGATAAAAAGAGGTTTCTCTTGAAACAACATCGTGATGAGCCGGGCTAAGTTGAAGTTGCCTTGACCATTGTAATCATTGACTGGTAATCATCATGATTTCAACCAATCAGCATCGACGTTATTGGCGACTTTGCAAGTCGTCAATTCCTCACGCTCATTGTCAATTCCGCCTAGTCATGCCGCCCTCTTCGCTCCGTTGGGACGAGTCCCAGCTGCCCTCGCAGCGCGGTCGCCTGGTCATCGTCACAGGCGCCAACGCTGGCTTGGGGTTTGCCACTTCGTTGGCATTGGTTCGCGCCGGTGCGCACGTGATTCTGGCCTGTCGCCACGAAGCTCGAGGCCTCAATGCACAGAAACAGATCAACGAGCAGCTCCAGACCGAAAAAGCCAATGAAGAAGCCATTGAGGGCGAGGCGGAGTACATGCAACTGGACGTCGGGTCGCTACAGAGCGTACGTGACTTCGCGTCCGCCTTTAAGACGCGCTTCCCGGAGCGTCGACTCGACATTCTGGTGCTCAATGCAGGCGTGAAAGCCGTCGAATATGGCGAGACGGTGGACGGCTTCGAGCAGCAGTTCGGTGTGAACCACTTGGGACATTTTGCCTTGACGGCATTGCTGCTACCAGTGATGAAGATGGAGGCTCCTGACGTCCCACCCGCACGAGTTGTGTCGATCAGCAGCATTTCTCATCATGGAAGTTCGCTGGACATGACACAACTGAGTGTGAAGCCCAATAACTACGACGCAATGGACGCGTATAGAGCCTCAAAGTTGGCAAATTTGCTCTTTGCTTATGAGATGCATCGGCGATTGGAAAAGGCAGGGATTTCACCCAAACAAGTCATGTCTGTGGCATGCCATCCTGGTGTCACTGAGAGCAACTTGTTGCCCAATCTAGCGAGCACGTACAACTCTGTCATCATCAAGGCGATAATCGGATTCGTGCATTGGTTGCCCTGGGCGCAGAGTAATGCTCAAGGTGCTCTTAATGTGCTTTGCTGTGCCACAGATCCGAATATTGGTGGTGGCGAGTTTATTGGACCTCATGGATTAAGTGAGTTTTACGGCTGGCCGCGGACAGTAGCGTCGAGCAAGCAAAGCATGTCGCTGGATGACGCTCGTGAACTTTGGGAGGCGAGCGAGAAACTCACTGGAATAGTTTTCGTAGTTGACAACTAGTTACGTGTAAGTGTGAACACCATCTGTGGAGCCAATAATTTCAACGTGGGAAATCACGATTGTCTTCCTGAATCCAGATTTTGATAACAAGCACACATCTAACGGGTTATTTCACGACTGCTTTGAGCTGATTATTCGAGCAGCTCTCCTTCAAAAATCGGTTTGATCGTAGAAGCAAAGTACGGGGTTGGACCCGTGCGATGGCACACAGCAGCTAGCGCTCCTTCGTAGATACTGCCGTCTTCACGGCCCACCGACGAGTTTAAAACAGTGTCCGTCAGCATGAAGGCGTCGACAAGAGTCACAGCGTCCGCACGCACACGTGCACAACTTTCCATCAACCGTACACGCACGAGATTGCTCTGGGACGACGACAAAAACTTCTCCTTAAGCAAGAAGGCGGCGCCGCGATCGAGTTCTTGACAAATATACAGCTGACACAGTGCTTCCAGTGCTGGGACGAGAGTCGCGTTGTTTCCTGATGTGTCCATCTTAAGCTCTTCAATGTGCTGAAGGAAAGCTGTAGCCACGTTGTAGAACACATGCACCCGCGCGATCTCCACGAGATCCACTTGACACGAATTCATGCACTCCGCTTCTGTCTTACCCTTGGCAGCGGCTAACTTAGCTGCGACCTGCAGCACCTGACGACCAGTGTACACATCCAACGCATCTCGAAGCAACGCCGAATTGCTCAGGTCGGTAGAGCCTTCTACACCCCACTGACGATGTCGGTTGCTAGCTTGTTCTCTCTCCAGGTATTGCACTGACCCGGCAAGCTTTTCGCCACACCGTAACTTCTCCACAGAGCGCAAGAGATAATTCGCTGTCTGCTGCGCCATGACTGTGTTGTCCCCCTCGAATGTCACCATTACCGAGAAATCTGCCAACAACTCCGCCAGCCCCGTGTACTTGCTGTACCCGTTGCCGCCGCAACTCTGGCGACAGACATCAATTCCTTCCTGGACATCCCACGTGCAGAAGGCCTTGAAGCCTGACATTGTACCATGAATATCAGCTAAGAGTGCCTCCGAAATATCGCTCCCGTGCGTGTCGAATTGCTGGAGCAAGTGTGTGATGTGTCTGGCTTGCAGTCGATATGCATAGGCGCGTGCTAGCACCGGCATTAGACGATATTGGTGCGTCTGGTAGTCCAACAGTCGGGTTTCTTCATGTGAATCTCCAGAATTCACTTGCAAACCTTGTCGTCGCACGGCAGCATAGCGCACGGCAATCGTCACGGCCTTTTCCAGAATCCCTACAGACAGGGTCACAATCTTGCCACGGTTCACAAGTAGTGCAGCATAAGCTAGTTGCGCCTTGTGTTGTGTCTGTGTAAAAACTCCATTCCTCGAGACCTGCACATAGCGGCGCAGCATGTTTGCTCTCGGAACACGAACGTGATCGAACTGGATCCAGCCATTGTCAACTCCTTGGAGTCCCATCTTGGACCCCATGTCACCAATTCTCACACCAGGCAGTGGTTCATGTGTCTCTACATCTCGTAGAGGAACAATGAAGCTCTGAACTCCATGGTCAGCACCATTGAGCACAAGCCTCGCAAAAGCACACTGTGTGCGTAGCTGTCTGTCCTGCTCCCCCGATCCACCACTTGGTGGCTGTGTCCGTGGGCGTGTGGATCACAAACTCGTCCGTCTCCACGTCGAACGTCGCTGTGGTCTCGAATCCCCTCGTGAAGCTGCCGTGACCGAGCTCCGTCATGCCGTAGCAGCCGAAGAGCTCGAGCATCATAGTGGGCAGCATCCACTCGTCCTGCTGTTCCTGATCTCCCTGGCCCATGATGGCGCCTAGAAACAGACCGAAGTGGACGCCATTGCGTGTCCACAGCGGCAGGTCAAAGACGCCCACGATGTCCGCCAGCGTCTCGCGCTTGTCCACGTCTGCGCCGTGCTCCATAAAGAGCGTGTACAGCCGCCGCACACGCTGCAGAGTGTGCTCCCGACGCTGCGTCAATGAGCGATCGAAGATGCCGACGTCGCTGCGGAACTCTGGGTGCTTCTCTAGCATTTGCATGGCCTCTAGACGCAGCTCCGTCTGCTTCCTCCCGCCGAAGATAAAGTCGGCCATGACACGAGAAGAAAAACTGGCACGGGCACGTTCTGCTGCGAGCTCTGCGACGGTCTGATCACGAGTGGAGACGGCGCATGGAGCGGGTTGTAGCTGTCGTGAGAGAGCAGCGAGGCGACGAGTGGTGGAAGACGTGTCCGACATGACTGGCAAATGTTGATGTGAGCTGCTTGAAGTGATCGAGACTGACATCATCGAAATTCACCTGCGGAAGTAGATGACATGTTTATTACAGGGATTAAGTTTGTGCAGGGTTTTGAAAAGAAAAGGGTACACTTTGCAAGTATGGCTACGTAAATTATTAGAGTTTAGAAGTTGATTAGTCTGCTACAATAACACTGGCAATAACGTGGAGAATGCTCTTCCGTTTGTTGTCTCCATCGTGTCAGGACCAGATTTCGCTAGTGGGTCATCCAGCGACTTCAGTGTTGAAGTTCTAGCCAACTTCAAATCGAAGGAGCCAACTCACACGTCTCCCCAAGCTTCCCTCGAAATGACCGACGGAACAACGATAACGGGCGATTCCGGTTCCTCAAGCAGTTGCAGATTGCGCATATTCACAACAATGTTGATCTTCTTGCAGGTCGGCATGTTCTGGCTATCAGGCAAAATTGGAGCCGATTTGGACGGTGTGAGTCCTTCTGCCTTTCGAGCACTGGCCTTCTTCCTCTTTTTCTTTTTGGTCGACGTGTGTGCACATCGAGTCTTCGCTCGCTTTTCGTCTAGTAACTCGATTTCTTTGTCATTGCCCAAACCGGTGGAGTGTCCAACCATGGAGCGATACTGTGACTGTAACACAGGCTTGGCGGACTGCGGGCGTCGTGGCAAGCTGTTCGAGATCAACTCGGTGGTGACAGTCGTGCAGACATCAGAGGGCGAGATTCCAAAGGGACTAATAGAGAAAATGCAATACACAGCGCGAGTTAAGCGCTTTGGCAGCAACAATACACAAGCTTCCACCTTACCCCTGCGTTCAGCACCTTCAAGCAGACATTCCGTACTTCCTGCACCACACCGCAATTGAATTCATAACTATTATCTACTCCATAATCATTACTCCACGGTAAACAGCACTCACTTTTTATCGTTGACGTGTTCCCATTGCAGTGCAAACTGCGACTCCGAGTGGCTGCTGTCTCGCGTCTCATTAATTTGAGCTGCGCAAAGTCCTCAACTGTCTTCCTGCCTAATATCCTCTGCTGAGTGTGACGAAGATGTGCGACTTCCTTCTCCTCGTGCTGCTGTCTCCGCTTCTCCGCCAGCACTTCCGTCCGTAGCTTGAAACTGACTGCATGCCATTTTAAATGCGACTGTATACAGTTCTTCCACATGAAATCGACAAACCTGGCGTCACGACGCTCTTCACTCTCTTTCCTGTCGCCTTGTCCCTCCTCTTGGCGCTTCGTCGTCGCACACGCGCGTCCTCTTCCCGTCGCTCCATGTCCATCTTGACTGCTTCAACTTGTCGGAGATTTAAGGCATACCGCATCATTTCTCTTAAATCCGAAAGTAAATTTGATGTGTCCCACATATCTACACTTCCCTTTGTATACCATACTGAAGTTTCGTATTTCACCGCCCCGCCCTTGCTCCACCTTCATTTCCAAAGAACCGCCGAAGGCCAAGAAGCGCGCGCACTCGCGTCCAAGCGTCGTCTTGTGGGCATGAATCCGTCGTATCCAGGCTCTTCAGGGGATCGACACGGGCCTCCGTCGCTCACGTCGGCCTCCAGCTCGGGTCTGGGGAGCAAAGGCGGGCCGCCATCGGTCCCGCAGCACAGTTATCACCCGCAGCCGTCACTAGCGCAACTCAGCCATCTGCATCCGCTACACGGCGGTTCCCAGCAGAATCAGCCGCCGCAGCACTCCATTATGCATCCAGGCGGGCCTGTTCTGCGCGCCCCATCCCTCCCAGGCCCACTGGGCGGTGGGAACACGTCGCGCTCTCCTCATCCGCTCTCGGGCTCCATCCTGCACCCACCGCGCGGTAACTTGGGGGGATCCTCCAATGCGGGCGGACCGCCATCGGTGCTGAGCAAACCCGCGGGCTCTCAGGGCCCGCAGCCCTCTAGTGGCGGCGGGATGATGAGCCACTCGGTGCGTATGCAGGCACCCAGCATGAGTCAGAATATCGTCAATGTACAGCAGTCCGTGGCTCCGTCCTCGGGAGCTCTCAAACCACCTACACAGAACTACAACGTGCGGCCTCAGTCACCCCCTCGACGTCCACAAGAGACGCAGCCACAGCAACAGCAAGTGCCGATTCAACAACAGTATGGACTGGATGGACGTATCATCCCGAACGACCAAGTGGAAGGAGACTATTATCAACAACAGAACATGTCAGGACCCCCTCCACGTCATCGTGAACTCCGTGTAGAAGATGCACTGCTGTATCTGGACCAAGTGAAGCAGCAGTTCGGGGACCAACCAGATATCTACAACCAGTTTCTGGACGTCATGAAGGACTTTAAGGCACAAGCGATAGACACTCCTGGAGTGATTCTTCGTGTGTCTACGCTCTTCCGTGGATATCCGAACTTGATTCTGGGCTTTAACACGTTCCTACCACCGGGATATCGAATCCGTCCTGATACATCGATCGAGGTGATCCCATCGCAGATGGCGGGACGTGGAGGGGTACAACAGTCGATGTATTCAGGAGTGGGAGCTCAGCAGTCGTCAAACGCAAACATGGGTCACCGCCCACCGCCAGTGACGATCCCTCCGCCCCCGTACTCACCGCCGGAGCTCCACAAACCAACACCATCGTCACGTCAACAGATGCCCGCTGGTAGTCAGATGAAAACTGGTGGGAAACCGAAGAAACAGCAGCAGGCGCCGCCGCTTAGTGGCGGCAATGCTGCAGCTCGGAGCTCGACGAACCCCGTGGAATTTGACCACGCAATCCACTACGTGACCACCATCAAACAGCGCTTTGCCGATGAGCCAGAAACGTACAAGGAATTTCTGGCCATCCTATACGTACCAGAAAGAGCAACGTTCCATCCGTCAGGTGCTGGACCAAGTATCACACTTGTTTCGTGACCACCCGGATCTATTACGCGAGTTACCTTTTTCTTACCCGATGCAGTGCAGGAGCAAGCTAAGGAGCGTTTAAACCGTGCTGCGGAGAAAGCTCAACAACGTAAGGACCAGATGGCCCAAAAGGCGCGTCAAATATGGTTCTTCTCAAGGTTACCAGGGTGATCGACGTGATGGCGCAGACTCGCCGTCCAGCGCTGCAATGAAGGGTGGACGTCTAATGGTGGACGATGAAGATGCTTACATGAAATACGGGAAGAAGGGTAGAGGATACAAGGATGATGACCACCGCCTGAGTGGAAAAGCTTTGGAGCGCCGTGAGAAGGAGCGGGAGCGTGAGCGAAACCGGGCGCAATTCAACCACAAACGCTCCAAGCGACGTCCATATGACGGAAAGGAACGCCGTGCATACCTTGCAATTTCGGACGTGCTTCTCGACAAGGAGAATGGAACATCTTCGAGAAGATTAAGAAGGTTTTGCCATCGCGCGACAGCTGGCGTGAGTTCCTCAAATGTTTGGAGCTGTACAGCCAAGAAGTGCTGGACCGCAATGAGATGTTATCGCTCATCAGAAACCTATTTGGCCGACACACCGACTTGGTTGAAGAATTCGATCACCTGCTGTGCTCACATGGCGTGCAAAAACCCCCAAGGAAATTTGGCCTTTCATTCCACTGGCTGAAACGGATTTATCACAGTGTCGCCGCGCCACTCCCTCATACCGTGGATTACCCGCAAGTTACCCGATCCCACCATGTTCTCATCGCTCAGCGCTCGAAAAGCAAGTGTGTAATGACTATGGGTGTCAGTACCTACGGGCAGTGAAGATTTTTCCTTTAAAAGCATGCGTAAGAACCAGTACGAAGAAGCGCTGTTCAAATGCGAAGATGAACGCTTTGAGATCGATATGGTGATCGAAGCTAATGCGTCCACTATTAGCATTCTTGAACCGCTGGCGCGCGAGATTGAGGTGCTCAAGAAGAGCAAGGGGGGGGATGATGATAAGATGTGGAACTATGTAGTGGATAAGGGTACGTTCCGTGTAACGCACTTGAACGCCATCACGCGCATCTACGGCGAGGCAGGATCGCAGATTTTAGAATTGCTGCGTAAATACCCTGCAGGTGCAATTCCCGTGATTCTTCAGCGCTTAAAACAGAAGGACGAAGAATGGCGTCGTGCACGTGAAGATCTGAAACCGCCAGTGGAAGGAGGTGAATGAGAAAAAACTACCACAAATCTCTTGACCACTCCAGTTTTTACTTCAAGCAGAAAGATAAGAAGCAGACGAGCATGAAGATGATGATGCAAGAGGCAAAGAAGAAGCTGAGGCAGATGAGAAGCGAGCCGAAGAAGCGAAGACGGAGTCAATCGCGTCTCCATCTACTGTGTCAGCTACCTCTGCTGTTGTGAGCGCCAAAGCACCACCCCAGGCATCCGACATTGCTGATGCGCTCAAGAAAGAACAATCGGGGGATCTAATGAAGCCTTCAGTCACAGCAGATGGCAAGACCATGGCAATTACATCGCAGCCAACGATTTCGACGAAGTGGAAGCCTCACTTTGCATACAAGTTTGCATCAGTTCAGATTCACAAGGAAGCGTTCGGCTTACTGTCATATGCCGCCGAAAAAAACCTGAGTGGCTGACAAGGAAAAGATTTCGAAAGTCTGGCAAGCCTTCTTCTTCCCTTTTCCATCTGGAGGAGGAGTGGCTCGTGCGAAAGCCCAACACACCACAGTGACTCTCGAAAAAGCTAAAACACTCCCTGTGGTACGGACGTGAGCACAGAGTTTGGTGAGGGTACTGTACAGCAATTCAACCGAGAGGGGATATTTCACGATTAATCTGGCCGCCATCGGATGCCAGG
>VOQZ01001055.1:0-34488 GCA_008079305.1 Phytophthora palmivora | reverse complement strand
CACGTCGCTTATGAACAGCAGCGGTGACTGACCAGCAAGCGACGAAGCCTCCAGCTCCACCGCATATGTCTCGTCCTCCTCACGGAAATGTGCAATGTGGCCTGGTCCATATGGCGTGTTGACACGATCTCCATTGGCGAAGTGCGTCCGTCGTCCCAGCATCCGCACCGAGTCTGCATTCAGGTAAGCCATAGCACCACAGGATGTCTTGACCACGAAAGACTTGTCCGCGCGCACTTCCAGCACCGTGCAAACACCGAAAGGCGTTTGCGCCTTGCCCAGATCCACTTGCTCGACCGCATCGTGCTTGGTGTTAACTGCTAGGCTGTCACATCAGGGCGAAAAGACAGCAAACGAAACAACATGAGAAACCATCCCAGAAACGGTCTCTAGCAATATAATCCTACAGCAGCAGCATAGCAATGGACATCTACCTCTTGCTCGTGGTATTGAGCTTGGAGCCGACGCTTTCACGTAGAGAGCTGTAGCCTTCGAACAAGCGGTTCTTGGTGTTCTGGATGAGTGTTCCACGTGGGTGGATCTTCTCGAACTTCTTGGTCGTAGCTTTCATGCGCCAGACATGGTCATCGTCCCAGCGCCAATCCAGGGCGATGCTGTACATGTCCTCTTCAACGTAGTACTGTTCAACAGTGGCCATTCCCCAGCGAGTTTTCACCCGTTCACCCACCACACTCTTAATCTCCCTGACAATGCATTCTTCGCGGAGGTACGCAATGGTCTTGGGCACCAGTTGCACCACAACGAAGCCGTCATCAACACGTACGTCCAACACAGTTCCCGTACCAAAGGTCGTGGCCACACACATCCCACGTCGTACCGAAAGTCCCTGCTCCGACTGCGGGGACGGTGACGTCCCATCGCTGGCTGTAGGCGACGTCTTGGCCGTCTCAGCCGGTTCAGGCGCCGAGTTCTGGCGCACACTCATGCGGCGGTAGAGCGACGTGGCCGTCTGCTCGATAGACATGCCGCGACGGCGGATGGCAGCTGCTGCCACCGACGCAGCGGACGGAGCGGGCACCACGCCGTCGTGAGAGCGACGCTCGCTGGGGAATTCAGGCATATCGCCCGCCTGGTCGTCCTGATTGTCCTGCACAGGCTCCTCTTCGGCCTCCTGTTCGACGGGCTCCTCCTTCTTGTCCTTGCGGTACGAGGGTACCTTCGGGAGGAAGCCACCTAGGGACACGAAGGATGCGCGCTTGGGCTTGACGGCGCTGTCTTCCTTGCTGGTAGCGACCATCTCGTCGGAGCTGCTCACGTGCGTAGGTCTGGACTTTTGCGGGCAGGAGCGCGGAAGCGGAAATGGGCTCAGAATTGGATCACACGCACAGCCGTTGAGGTGAGTAACGGAAAATGAGTCTTTTCGCCACTTTGGGCTGCAAATGGGCTGAAAAATGGCGACATGCACGGGTTTCTGGGTCTTTTGGGACCGAAACGTAAAGGAAAGCGCAGACCCAGCTGTGATGCTGCAGCTCTCGAGATACAGCAGCGTTGTGAGCTCCTCAGTGACAGCAGGAGCAAGTGACCCAAAATGTTATTGCGCAATGCCACACGGGTCGTTGCCTCGCCCTGGCCAAATGCCAACGCATGCTGCCCAGACTTCAGGACAAATGAGGTGGCGACGACTTCATGTCTGTTGCAAATCGTCATTCAGTGCCCAAATTTTACTCCTGAAGCCATCTCAGAGAATCTAGTCGCGGCAGTTGAAATGAACCCATTTCGTTCCGGTGTCGATTGCCTCGCCGGTGGTACTGTTCTGTTGGCTATTGAGACCTTCAGCGCGTGATCTTCTGCCACTCGTCCAGTGTGAGCATGTGCAGCGAGTCGCTCCGCAGTTTGTCGTAGTGCAGGCGTTTGGACACCACTCCGAGCTGCACAGGAGGTCGCATGGTCTGACGCCGTCGCTGCCGAACGACCTGCAGCCGACCATCATTTCCAATTTGCATGATTTCCTCCACGTCGCTATCGTCGTCGTCGCTGTTGAGCTCGTAGCTGTGATAGTCGAGCGGGTCGCACTTTTCCAGGTCGTGTTTCTCCTTGGCTTCGAGATCCTTCAATTTCTTGAGCTCCTCTCGCCGGTCATTGGCTTGCTGTTCTCGACGCTCTGCAGAAGTAGGCTGTATATGCAAGACTATTAGTAAGATGATCTCATCAGAGCTAACCTTGATATATGTACCCGGTAGGAGGAAAAGTTGAGCACTAGCTGTGAGCAAAAGACGCAGACGGGAGCCTCGTCATATAAGTGTGTCATCCTCGCATGGCTCATTCCCTCAGTTTGCTGAGTAAAATCGTTATCATTGTTGGCTGCTTCGCTGCCTGCTCCTGTCTTGTTCGCCGCAGCCCATGATGCCCGTAAATCGACAATGCTCTTGTAGGATACCTTGGTTGTTAGACTTATCTTCGGGAAAACGTACAAGCAGAGCGAGCACGGTTCACTTGTGAGAGACGCCATTGCACTGGTCAGCAGCGGCGTTTGCTCTTCAGCAAGTACGCGTCGCAATTGACGCAACTTGGCCCGCGCTTTAATTTTGTCCAGAGTGCGCTGGGACTTGTCGAATTCCTGTGAGTACGCGTGAGATTTTGCCAACACGCGGCGCAGTTTCTTAATGGCACAGCGCGAGATCGATCCAAATTGCTCCATGAGTCGTTCTTCGCTCATTTCTTCGAGAGACATCTTCGGTATAGGTACTTCATTGTCGTCATTGTCCTGTGTGATGCCTCCACTAGCGTCAACTCCATCACCATCAAGAGTTGCTGGTCCAACAATTTCAGTGATATGCGGTAAACTCGCGCGTAACCCCACCGCTGAGCTGTTGTGACTGGCAACTGTTTTCGCTATGACTGCAGCGTCCACTGCCGCAGTCGTTGCTTCCATCACAGTGTGAAGTGTACTACTTGGTGTCGGTGATCGTGTTGGTAGAGTTCCAATTGGTGGTATTGTCTTCTTCGATACCAATAAGTCCCTGTGTGGCGTGAGTACACTGGCGGCACTAATAGGTCGCTGGTTCGTCGTAGCACCCTTCTTCACTAAAGAATCTGCTCCAGACGTCAAAACTGATCTCGTAGCAGTACCCTTGGGAGATCCACTTAAAGTAGACAAAACGAGATCCGATGAACTTTTGCATATCATTGCAGACTTTGGTCGAAGTCCTATCGATGTAGTAGAGCTCGATAGTTCAGGAGATCGGTTATGGGTATTAATGCTCGGTGCTGCTGATCGTGATCTTGGCAGTGATCTCTTCTTCACAAACCTCAAGTCTCTCTTCTTGCTCATAACCACAACCTGCTGCTGTGGCTTCAGCTCTTGGTTGCGCATCGTTTGGGCTAAATCTTTCTCGTGCTGTTCGACGGTTCTCCGAACCAAAGCTTCAAGCAGCGTCATGTTGCTACCACTGCGCTTCCCACCAGTTGCAGGACTACGAGGCCCAAAGCCCAGACTTTCCACCATTCGGTTCCACACCGTTCTGACAGGAATATTTCGCTCAGTTCGTGCGCATTCGTCCACGAGACATCGCGCTGTGGATTCAAGTTTGCAAGCCACTAGCCACTCCTGCACCAGCAACAAGGCAAAGTTGCTGGTGTTGCTATCGTTCTTACGACAACCTGGTACAGACAGTATCTCCACAGCCATCGCGTGCGTCAACTTCCGTTACTAACTGCAGCTTTTCAAGATCAGATGGTGGAATCAGATCTGAGTATTTTCGATTTGGAAAGCGAGCGAAAATGGTGCGTGAGAAGTTCACTTGGATATGTTTTATCTACGTGTTGGACCCAGTAAGAGAGGGATTACTATCGGCAAACCTTACTCGCTACTATTGTGGTGCAGAAATTCCGTTTCTGTGGAGGTCTGGAACCGCCTGACTGGCTGCTGGTTGAGCTGCCGCTACTGTCGGGGGAGAAAAGCAAAGTGGTGCGTTTGCTGTATCCATCCATTGGGGTACTACTTGAACTAAATGTGCAGGTATTGCCTGGGATTTGGCGTACAGACGACAAGCAATCTCGTCACCATGTGCGAAGACATTGGGGCGGATATTGCAGTGCAGGTTCGTGGACCTAGGAATGGACACGGATGGAAGAGCTGAACAGTTTGATCGTCCTGACAGGAGCTGAAGCAGGCAGAAACGCTTTTTGAAGACACAGCAGATGCAAAGGTCAGAGAGTTTTGCTTAGGTGTGGGCAATCCTTGCACGTGTTACAATGAATTTCAATACAGGCAGCAGTTGCTGCTCTACGGTTCATCTTGACCCACGCTGCCAAGTATGATACTGAACGAGCAGACCTCGTGGAAGAGCTTCAGCAGTTAGGGATGCATCAGTCTGATGCTGAAGTCATTGCACAGAGCTACGAGAACCAACGCTCACACATCCAGGACCAGCAACGTGCCCAGCGCTTTCAGGTTTGTCTTCTCAATGACCATTACTGCATCCATGACCTCTTACGTATACATCTATTGTGTGCAGTTCCCTGGCATCGAGAAGGTCGAGTGGAAGGTGGAATCCCCAGCGAAAGTGAATCTGAAGTTGAAGCTGGACCAGCCGGCAGTGGATTGCAACGTGGCGACAACCGCAATCGATGCAAGTCGCGAGCTCAGCTTTGACATGAGTAAGAACAAATTCCTGGCAGTATACGAGGAGCTCAATCAAGCTCAGTCGCTGATGCGTAGTGTCTAGCAATGTCCATCAAGGTCCGCCCCAAAGCGCGTCAACATGGTCCAAAAATACGGATGTCGCATGCACCTTTAATGTCCGGGTTCTGTCGCATTACTCACTTTTCCCTTCACTCCCTCTCACTATGTGATCCTGTTCAACTTGGGTCAAACAGAGACACTTTGACTCGGACAAGGTCTTTCTCACTGTCTTCATCCTCATACCCAGAAACTCCACCAGACCAGACCATGGGAGGTGGGTCCTGGGTCGTACAGGAAGGTTTCCTCCTCTGTAAGCGAGATGGGGCCTTGTCCCCACATGCAGAAGGCGTCCGACCACCCAACGTAAATCCCAAGAGCCTCATAGAGCTCTACGTAGTGCTCACAATGAACCGAAAACTCGAGTTCTTTGATGCCAGCGACGTCGAGACACGCAGCAGAGTGGACTCTGCCTACCTTCAAGGCTTCGCTGGCTGGGATGGAGACGGTCTGCTGAAGGTGGACTCGTACGGCCTGGAGCTTAAAGTGGAGCGCAACGCCAAGTCGCGGATGCATCTGGCAGCTTTTAACCGCGTGGATCTGGAGAAATGGCTGCGTGGATTTATGGGTACGTTCGATAGAGAGGTTGTAGAGGGAGTTGACTCATGGGAATGGATGTTGTTGCAGCGGTGTTGGATCCACAGAGTGCTGCAGGCGAAGAAGTCCGAAGGGAACGACGTCGGGTGAAGAAGGAGGAGAAGAGGCTGCAGCAGGAGAGAGAGGAACAGATCCGCAAGTGGAAGGAGAAGAAGGCCAGGATGATCAAGGAGGAACAGGATCGACTTCTGGCAAGGGAGGAGGAGATCAGCAACATGACGCCGTTGGAACGTATCGATGATATTGGATCGCTGGATGATGATACTCTGAGGATGTTGGAGAAGAGGAAACAGAGATTGCAACGTCGACAAGCGCCGACTATGGGAAGAGTGAACAAGGCTGCGTATCGACGACGGTTGGAAGAAGCGGCGGGAGGCAGGACGGATAATGTGCAGCCTTTGCATACGAAGGTGGTGGAGCAGAAAGCGAAAGTTCGTGTGGAACTGCCTCCGCCGGGACAATGTACGTGCATTTTAGTAGATTATTGGAGACACAGGGCGAGACTCACGTGTGGCGCATTTCTGGACAGTTTTCGAGGTAGGTGGCGTTGTGCACAATGACGCACCAATGCGTCTGGGCTCCTCAGGAAGCGATATCTCGGACAGCTCGTCGATGTCGTCCCGACTTTCTTCAGTTTCATCTGTGACAGGTTCCAGGCATGACGGTGGTATGGGCAACGTGCCTCCTCCCCCTCCTCCCCCACCTCGCTGGTCCTCCAGTAGCTCTCGCATGTCCATGTCTTCAAGAGTATCAGTGAATATTCCACCTCCACCGCCGCCACCCCCACTTTTTGACCACCATAGTTTTAATGACGGCGAGTCGCGGCTTTCAAGATCGAGCAGCAGCTTGCGTAGTGCGTCCTTTGACTCTTTCGCGTTCGATCGTGATGAGGATCCTGTAGCATCTCGGTCTTCTTTCTCGCAGAGCAGTCTCCGAGTTTCGAGTGCGGACAAAGGCAAGCAGAATATTCAGGATAATTTGGCTGCCATTTTAGGTGGCGGAAGACCAAAGTCTACGTCCCGAGCATCACGAACGAGCCGCCGAGACTCATTTGGGTTGACAATGAGCTCGATAACGACTGCATCGTATGCGGCTCCAGACAGAAAGTCAAAGAAGAAGGCCACCCGATCAAATGGAAGTAGCAGTCCAGCAGCCCCAGAACCTTCGATGGCAAACGCGTTTGCTGCTAGTCTAGCTGCGATTCGTCGTAACCGTGCTGACACTGTTGAGGAAATGAGCGTCACCAGTAGTGCTGTCAGTCCTGTAGCAATAAACGTCAAGGTGCGCGATCGGAAACGTGATTCTCAGCTTAGTGCTGAAGGGAAAGAAATATTGCAGAAAGCAATGAACAGCAATGGTTCGTCATCCAACACCAAGACGAAAGCGAATTCAGGTCGCAGGGGACTTTTTGATGACAGTAGTAGTGATGAAGATGATGATTCGGACACTGGATTATTCGGGGTGGACGGGCGGAGAAGCAAAGTGAACGGTGCCTCTCGTACGTCAAATAGTATGCGTTCTAGTGATGTAAGTGTGGATAGACGTCCGGTACCAGTGAAGAATACTCCACCTGCGCCGTCAGTGAGCAGCGAGGAGGACGTATCTAGTGATTCGGACTCTGACAACGGTAAGCACCTCGCCTCTTTGGATCGCGTCATTTTGTTTTGGTTTTAATGTTTGAACTATGTTGCGAGCAGGAACTTCATTCTTCGCGCAATCGCGCAAAACCGAAGCTGCAAACCCTACGCATGCCTCGACGAACAATGTCGGAGCGGGTGGGGCTGGACCAAGCGTTGTTGTGCTGTACACGACGTCTGCATTGCGAACTGAAGGCAGAAAATCAGTCGGTGTATTCACGTTTACGCTTCAGTTCGGGAACTTGGAGCATAGCTTTTCGTTCACTTACTCGGAATTCGAAGAGATACACACACGGTTGATATCAGCTTTTCCGGGGACTACGTTGCCAAAGTTCCCATCAAAGCATCGCTTGCGCAACAACACAAAGCCAGAGAACATGGAAAAACGCGCGCAGGAGTTCCGCCTGTATTTGCAACAGTTAGTGGCATTACCCGGGGTGCTGTCAAGCGAGCGGTTCCAGTTTGAATACCATATCGATGGCGCGTTTGCGCGTGCACTAGCGAATGGGCAAAAACCTAATGGAAATCGTGCCAATGGTGGTCAAGCCAACGAACGGCCTCCCAGAAGCCCGGTCACACCCCTGCCAAGGAAGGAACAGTTAATATCCCCTGCTTCTTCTCGACACGATAGCCCTCCTGCCAAACCGAGGGCATCAAAGGGGCTCTTTGGTTTAGACAACTCAGATTCCGACCCAGAGTCAGACTCGGATACATCAGTCGACATTCCGCAGCCTATGGCACGGCATCAGCGGCGCGAATCTACAGCTTCATCAACACAGCGGAGGAAGTCGAAAAACTCCGAGTTGTCGAGCAGTGTTATCAGTTCCGTTCCTGAAGAGACCCAGCGTGGCAAGAAGAGTCGGTCGCGTTCGCGGCTAAGCTCTCGCGCTAGTTCTAGGGCCAGCTTTGCACCATCACCTCCTGCTACAGAACCTACTAAGCCGAAAGTAACGGGTCTACCTCCTGGACGTCCGAACCCGTTCGCAGGTGGTCGTGGCGATCTGCTTGCAGCTATTCGACAGGGCACTACGTTGAAAACGACTGGTACCGGGGACTCGGCAGGCGGCAGTTCGTCTGGCGGTGCATCAGCCACCACAACACCTCAGCCGCCACCACCAGCGCTCTCGCAACCAGGATCCATCAACGAAGCCATCACAAACGCCATGGCAATGCGGCGCATCCATGTGGAATATGAGGAGACGAACTCGAATGCCGACTCGGACTCGGACGACGACTGGGACTAAGTTTACTTGAATTGAGAAGGTGATGGCTCAGCATCAGGCTCCGTCGGAAGAGCAAGGCAATAGCTGGAGCGAGACCGTAATATAGTATGTACGACGCCGAGATCGGCGGCATGGGCGGCAAGCGGATGCCACCCAGCATTTCTGATTAGAATTCACAGCAAGGAGTGAAAGACGAGGGAAGTAAAATCTTCGGATGAGCTAGTACACTGCAACTTGGATTTGAACCTGTTTAACGACCTCATTGCTGACCTTTCTGTCCTCCATTGGCTGCAGGCATTACGAAGCTACCCTCGAATTGGCCTGGGGACGTCGTCTAACCACAGCCCACACTATTAGTTCCACTACACAGCACCATCTCTAAGCCAACGTACCTCCTCCATACTACTGACCACGACGCCAATCACCGAGAATGCAAGTGCCATGCCAATACCCCACAAGAAGCTCTGCATATACACAATGTTAGTCTCCAGTGTAATTTCAGTGTACTTCATGTCGGACCTCCTTCATCACACCGCCAAACGTCTGAGGCGTCTGCTGCTCGGAATGGACGAAGGGATTCGCAGGTGGGGGTGGAGCAGGCGCCTCTGTGAGTGCGTCCGTGGGCTTAGGCTTCTCTGGCACGACGCGACGCGCCTCGCTCTTCTTGACACGAATTGGTTTGGCGCGCTTGATGCTGGCGAAGTTGCGAGCGACGGCGGGCGCGCGCGTTGAGGAGCGCAGGATCGGGAGCAGCATCGGATTGAAATGGCGAGTGTAACCTTCTGGACACGGCGTAACCAGGGTACACCACCAACATTCACGCGCTTGTCTCTGCTTTGAATAAGATCAGTGACCATAGTGCTTATGCCGATCTCGATGGATTCTCGTGCGGGTTGCTGGCTACATGCTCGATCAAGACGGCGACAACTGAGCCTAATGGAGACCGTCAGTGATAATGGAGATCATTTGTCCATGACGAGCGACTCGTAGTGAAGTCCGCCTCCAACTTGGAGGTCTCTCGTGGTTTCCCGCCGTTGCTGGTCCTGGCCCGACGATCCCACGTCAATTGTTGATTGACTGGCGCGTCTGCGCTGAGCAGAGCGGACAGTTTTCTCCTCGCGTCGTCGAGCAGACGCTGCCCCCACCAAGACACGAAGATGCAACGCTGGACAAGATACTTTGCACTCATG
The DNA here is from genome assembly GCA_008079305.1 of Phytophthora palmivora. Lineage (NCBI taxonomy): Eukaryota > Oomycota > Peronosporomycetes > Peronosporales > Peronosporaceae > Phytophthora > Phytophthora palmivora. Next base: position 25,139 of record VOQZ01001055.1, on the reverse strand, counting down.
GTTACGTATATTGCACCCTACCAGTACTTGGTCGATAAACTCAGTAAATAAATAATTTACTCTCTTCGTCTCCAGTAGCTCCACCTATTGTACGTGTGTGGTGTCGTCTCTGTGTCGCGTGCTTCTTCGATCAAATCGATCTCTCTCCCTCTCCTGGTTGCATATCCCCCTTACTCTTCTCTCTAGACCGAATAGCTGGTGTCGAAGGATCCCGCTGGACTTAACCGACTCGTCGGCACTTCGTAGCCCGAAAGGCTCACATATCCAGCGTCGTAGCTGCTCGGGTTCTTGCCAATGAACGCGCCAAAGGCCTTACTCTTGCACAGCGTCGGGTGTGCGTGGATCACCAGCAGCAACTCCTGGAGTCGAGCTGCACGCTCTGTCAGCAGCTTATCCGGCGTCACGAACATCTGGAAAACTGACACGATGCCATGTGGCGGTAGATCAGGCAGCTCTGACAGCTCTGACAGTCCCTCGTGCAGCATCTTGAAGTCCGTGAAGCGGCGACGCACCACGTACGCGTTGCTGTCACTTGGTCCGCCCACATCCACCTTGAACATCCACGTGCCCTGATTGTTCTTGGAGTAGCCGGAGATGGTCACAGTGCGAATCTCGTCAGCCGCCGAGTATGGGCGAGATCGTGTTGCTCCGTTGAACGAAGCAGCAGGGACCAACATCCGCTCGAGACGCAGTGCTGACTCTGAGTAGCTCTTGTGTCTGCGACCGCGACGGCGGCCTTTGCTGGCCACCAATTGTCCGGTGCTGGCGCAACTGGGAAGCGTGGGGCGACTACTCTGAACGTAGACGATCGCAGTGGCGGTCGGGGATGTGGAGGTCGAGGCTGTTTGGGACGTGGACGGTGTGGGTGACGCCGGTTTGAGGCTCAGGCGGTAGACCATGGGCGGCACGGCCGTGGCGCTCCTGTAGGTGATGGAGGTCCCCCGTGGGGAATACTCCGGGATCATCATCGCGGTATCGGCGATATGGTGGCAAGGCTGCAGCAATGTGGAACTTGTGGGGAGAGCGGTCGGAGAACAATACAGCGACCAGCAATGACTTGCCCTCCTCCAGGCGTATTGGAAAGTGAGCAGTGGCACGCGTTGGTGCCTTGGAGCGACAGGGCGAGCAGGCCACAGATCAACGAGTAGAAACGAGACGGATGTGATGCTCTCCACCTGCTGTTTTGACTTGGTTTTTGAGTGCCGAGGGTAACGGCCGTTGACTTGAGTTGAGTATGGCGTTTGAAAGATACGTTTTGGACGGTGCAATGATGGTCGCAGCTGGTGCTGCACTTTGGTATGGCAAGATGGTCTGCGGCAGTTGATGTGCGGTGTGTCTTGGTGCCATGGTTTGCTTACAGCGACGGCGTGTACAGCTGGGCCACGGCGGACTGGCAGCGCTGTAAATTTATTGTCCGGGAAAGCCTCCGCGCTGGCTAGTCTTTGCGGCGCGAGAGACCAGCAAGTGAATTTTCAGCTCTGCTCGCTCGGCCAATGCTGGCTTCGCGTTGCGGCGCACTGGCATCATATCACCCGAACATTTTTCTTCATCGAACCGGGCGTGAACGTCTGCGATGTAAGTCGCTGTGTTGTTGATGGTGTCAAGACAATGGAGTCGCTACCAAGCCTGACACAAGACGAGTATTCACTGGGGACTCGTCTTGTGTCACTACCCAGTCGTGACGCGTACATGTAACGGGCAATTACAAACCAATCAGATTTTGTGCCACAAGCATACCATTGTAGAGCTGAAGTGCATGGACACGCGTTGTCTCTTCAACCAAGTGGCACTCAAGTCGCGTTTTGCGGGTCCATGGCAGCAGCAGCGCTGCGCTTGGCCACGAGATTGTTGGGTGCCGTCGTGGGACTGCTGCGACGAAAAGCGGTGCCGCCGTTGCTGTGTGCACTGCTGACTGTGCGAATGTTGGCACTCTGGATGTGACAGTCGATGAGTTGCGATACTACCAAAAAAACTCGCTTGATGATGTTTGTTGTGCCCGACCAGCGAGGAGCACCAGTCAGCGGGATAGCCAATAAATGTTTTTTCACTGAAAAATCACCGAACAGATTGGGCTCCATTGGAGCCGCTCCACCGGCTTGGTCGGAGCTGTCGCAGTACTGCCGTGCGCTGATTTGAATGCACTAGCAGCCACTCCACACTGGCACTTCGCAGCGAGTATCCAGGTGTAGCTGGCAGTGCACAAGTAGTTCGGAATAGCACGAATAGCCAGTGACAGCGCACGAGTACGCAATAGCATGGATAGCGTCAATGCACCGAGCTCAGTCTTAGCAGCGTTGTAAAACGTATCTTTTCGGATCCGAACTTTGAGATCTTTCGGGAATCAAATTTGGCAGTGCTCGTGTCGCCACAGTCGTCACCACAGAAAGCTGGGGCGTAGGTTCTGGGGCTACGCCCTGTGATTGCATGCTGAGTCGTAGTCAGCATTGCTGACTACGCTCAAGTCTTGAATGCGAGCGAGCGGTGTCGAATCAACGGGGCAGTAGCTTTCTGAATTTGAGGACATATCCGCACGCGAGTGCCAGGGTTTGCGCGTGTTGATTTGTTGCTGCGCTGCGTGTTCGTGGACAATTCCGGTCGCCCTCTCGGTCGCACGTAGGCAGGTATCTGCCTGACCGTCGTTGCGCTGTCGAGCTCAGCCCAGCAAGAACAGCGTTCTGGTGGTGACAGTCCTGCAAGAGAGCATCTTGGTATTGTTTGCGTGGCGGTATCCTCCGCATTCGTGGGAAGACCGCGACCTCGCAGCCAGCTGCAGTGCAACAACAAGAAGGTTTCCAGACTGAAGAACGTAAGGTCTGGAGGAAAGTTTCTGCGTGACGCGTCCCGATTAGAGTGGGCTTCGAAATCTTGTGGTTATCGTTATCCTGTGCACTGCAACTACGAGGTCATGTACGAGTCAACTTGCTGTAGACAAAGTCATGGAGGATACGGTAGTCCAGAAAGCCAAGTCGAACGCTGCGGTAACGCTACTTAAGCTGCAAGATCCTACAAATGACAACGTAACATGGCTTGATCCCAGGAATTCGAGATGTTGTAAATGGACCAAGTGAGGCGAGATTAGCGAGTCTGCGGACCCTTCCCGATACGAAGCAGGTAAGCTTAGCAACGTAGATATGCTGTCGCTACGAGCATAACATCGCTACTTGTGTACACACAACGTAGCTACGTTTGAGCTCAACTTCAAGATCATAGCGTGCATCAGCGAGTGGTGTATTAAACACTCACGTCGGCGTTGTATGGCTATTACATCAGTCCGTTACACTAGTATTTGCATTTTTCCAAACCACGAGCTTCAAGATAAGAGAATGATGGCATTTCGAGATTCATGGCAACAAACTGAGCTGTGTTGGGATGACCATTGGAAAAGCATCAGATCCTAACATGCTGAGCACAACCTTGGTTCCATGGGTAGCACCGCATACCGCATGGCCAACAACCTGGTGGGCTTTGATAAGCAGATAAAAAGAGGTTTCTCTTGAAACAACATCGTGATGAGCCGGGCTAAGTTGAAGTTGCCTTGACCATTGTAATCATTGACTGGTAATCATCATGATTTCAACCAATCAGCATCGACGTTATTGGCGACTTTGCAAGTCGTCAATTCCTCACGCTCATTGTCAATTCCGCCTAGTCATGCCGCCCTCTTCGCTCCGTTGGGACGAGTCCCAGCTGCCCTCGCAGCGCGGTCGCCTGGTCATCGTCACAGGCGCCAACGCTGGCTTGGGTTTGCCACTTCGTTGGCATTGGTTCGCGCCGGTGCGCACGTGATTCTGGCCTGTCGCCACGAAGCTCGAGGCCTCAATGCACAGAAACAGATCAACGAGCAGCTCCAGACCGAAAAAGCCAATGAAGAAGCCATTGAGGGCGAGGCGGAGTACATGCAACTGGACGTCGGGTCGCTACAGAGCGTACGTGACTTCGCGTCCGCCTTTAAGACGCGCTTCCCGGAGCGTCGACTCGACATTCTGGTGCTCAATGCAGGCGTGAAAGCCGTCGAATATGGCGAGACGGTGGACGGCTTCGAGCAGCAGTTCGGTGTGAACCACTTGGGACATTTTGCCTTGACGGCATTGCTGCTACCAGTGATGAAGATGGAGGCTCCTGACGTCCCACCCGCACGAGTTGTGTCGATCAGCAGCATTTCTCATCATGGAAGTTCGCTGGACATGACACAACTGAGTGTGAAGCCCAATAACTACGACGCAATGGACGCGTATAGAGCCTCAAAGTTGGCAAATTTGCTCTTTGCTTATGAGATGCATCGGCGATTGGAAAAGGCAGGGATTTCACCCAAACAAGTCATGTCTGTGGCATGCCATCCTGGTGTCACTGAGAGCAACTTGTTGCCCAATCTAGCGAGCACGTACAACTCTGTCATCATCAAGGCGATAATCGGATTCGTGCATTGGTTGCCCTGGGCGCAGAGTAATGCTCAAGGTGCTCTTAATGTGCTTTGCTGTGCCACAGATCCGAATATTGGTGGTGGCGAGTTTATTGGACCTCATGGATTAAGTGAGTTTTACGGCTGGCCGCGGACAGTAGCGTCGAGCAAGCAAAGCATGTCGCTGGATGACGCTCGTGAACTTTGGGAGGCGAGCGAGAAACTCACTGGAATAGTTTTCGTAGTTGACAACTAGTTACGTGTAAGTGTGAACACCATCTGTGGAGCCAATAATTTCAACGTGGGAAATCACGATTGTCTTCCTGAATCCAGATTTTGATAACAAGCACACATCTAACGGGTTATTTCACGACTGCTTTGAGCTGATTATTCGAGCAGCTCTCCTTCAAAAATCGGTTTGATCGTAGAAGCAAAGTACGGGGTTGGACCCGTGCGATGGCACACAGCAGCTAGCGCTCCTTCGTAGATACTGCCGTCTTCACGGCCCACCGACGAGTTTAAAACAGTGTCCGTCAGCATGAAGGCGTCGACAAGAGTCACAGCGTCCGCACGCACACGTGCACAACTTTCCATCAACCGTACACGCACGAGATTGCTCTGGGACGACGACAAAAACTTCTCCTTAAGCAAGAAGGCGGCGCCGCGATCGAGTTCTTGACAAATATACAGCTGACACAGTGCTTCCAGTGCTGGGACGAGAGTCGCGTTGTTTCCTGATGTGTCCATCTTAAGCTCTTCAATGTGCTGAAGGAAAGCTGTAGCCACGTTGTAGAACACATGCACCCGCGCGATCTCCACGAGATCCACTTGACACGAATTCATGCACTCCGCTTCTGTCTTACCCTTGGCAGCGGCTAACTTAGCTGCGACCTGCAGCACCTGACGACCAGTGTACACATCCAACGCATCTCGAAGCAACGCCGAATTGCTCAGGTCGGTAGAGCCTTCTACACCCCACTGACGATGTCGGTTGCTAGCTTGTTCTCTCTCCAGGTATTGCACTGACCCGGCAAGCTTTTCGCCACACCGTAACTTCTCCACAGAGCGCAAGAGATAATTCGCTGTCTGCTGCGCCATGACTGTGTTGTCCCCCTCGAATGTCACCATTACCGAGAAATCTGCCAACAACTCCGCCAGCCCCGTGTACTTGCTGTACCCGTTGCCGCCGCAACTCTGGCGACAGACATCAATTCCTTCCTGGACATCCCACGTGCAGAAGGCCTTGAAGCCTGACATTGTACCATGAATATCAGCTAAGAGTGCCTCCGAAATATCGCTCCCGTGCGTGTCGAATTGCTGGAGCAAGTGTGTGATGTGTCTGGCTTGCAGTCGATATGCATAGGCGCGTGCTAGCACCGGCATTAGACGATATTGGTGCGTCTGGTAGTCCAACAGTCGGGTTTCTTCATGTGAATCTCCAGAATTCACTTGCAAACCTTGTCGTCGCACGGCAGCATAGCGCACGGCAATCGTCACGGCCTTTTCCAGAATCCCTACAGACAGGGTCACAATCTTGCCACGGTTCACAAGTAGTGCAGCATAAGCTAGTTGCGCCTTGTGTTGTGTCTGTGTAAAAACTCCATTCCTCGAGACCTGCACATAGCGGCGCAGCATGTTTGCTCTCGGAACACGAACGTGATCGAACTGGATCCAGCCATTGTCAACTCCTTGGAGTCCCATCTTGGACCCCATGTCACCAATTCTCACACCAGGCAGTGGTTCATGTGTCTCTACATCTCGTAGAGGAACAATGAAGCTCTGAACTCCATGGTCAGCACCATTGAGCACAAGCCTCGCAAAGCACACTGTGTGCGTAGCTGTCTGTCCTGCTCCCCCGATCCACCACTTGGTGGCTGTGTCCGTGGGCGTGTGGATCACAAACTCGTCCGTCTCCACGTCGAACGTCGCTGTGGTCTCGAATCCCCTCGTGAAGCTGCCGTGACCGAGCTCCGTCATGCCGTAGCAGCCGAAGAGCTCGAGCATCATAGTGGGCAGCATCCACTCGTCCTGCTGTTCCTGATCTCCCTGGCCCATGATGGCGCCTAGAAACAGACCGAAGTGGACGCCATTGCGTGTCCACAGCGGCAGGTCAAAGACGCCCACGATGTCCGCCAGCGTCTCGCGCTTGTCCACGTCTGCGCCGTGCTCCATAAAGAGCGTGTACAGCCGCCGCACACGCTGCAGAGTGTGCTCCCGACGCTGCGTCAATGAGCGATCGAAGATGCCGACGTCGCTGCGGAACTCTGGGTGCTTCTCTAGCATTTGCATGGCCTCTAGACGCAGCTCCGTCTGCTTCCTCCCGCCGAAGATAAAGTCGGCCATGACACGAGAAGAAAAACTGGCACGGGCACGTTCTGCTGCGAGCTCTGCGACGGTCTGATCACGAGTGGAGACGGCGCATGGAGCGGGTTGTAGCTGTCGTGAGAGAGCAGCGAGGCGACGAGTGGTGGAAGACGTGTCCGACATGACTGGCAAATGTTGATGTGACTGCTTGAAGTGATCGAGACTGACATCATCGAAATTCACCTGCGGAAGTAGATGACATGTTTATTACAGGGATTAAGTTTGTGCAGGGCTTTTGAAAAGAAAAGGGTACACTTTGCAAGTATGGCTACGTAAATTATTAGAGTTTAGAAGTTGATTAGTCTGCTACAATAACACTGGCAACAACGTGGAGAATGCTCTTCCTGTTTGCTGTCTCCATCGTGTCAGGACCAGATTTCGCTAGTGGGTCATCCAGCGACTTCAGTGTTGAAGTTCTAGCCAACTTCAAATCGAAGGAGCCAACTCACACGTCTCCCCAAGCTTCCCTCGAAATGACCGACGGAACAACGATAACGGGCGATTCCGGTTCCTCAAGCAGTTGCAGATTGCGCATATTCACAACAATGTTGATCTTCTTGCAGGTCGGCATGTTCTGGCTATCAGGCAAAATTGGAGCCGATTTGGACGGTGTGAGTCCTTCTGCCTTTCGAGCACTGGCCTTCTTCCTCTTTTTCTTTTTGGTCGACGGTGCACATCGAGTCTTCGATCGCTTTTCGTCTAGTAACTCGATTTCTTTGTCATTGCCCAAACCGGTGGAGTGTCCAACCATGGAGCGATACTGAGACTGTAACACTGGCTTGGCGGACTGCGGGCGTCGTGGCAAGCTGTTCGAGATCAGCTCGGTGGTCGACAGCCGTGCAGACATCAGAGGGCGAGATTCCAAGGGACTAATAGAGAAAATGCAATACACAGAGCGAGTTAAGCGCTTTGGCAGCAACAATACACATGCTTCCACCTTACCCCTGCGCTCAGCACCTTCAAGCAGACATTCCGTACTTCCTGCACCACACCGCAATTGAATTCATAACTATTATCTACTCCAAATCATTACTCCACGGTAAACAGCACTCACTTTTTATCGTTGACGTGTTCCCATTGCAGTGCAAACTGCGACTCCGAGTGGCTGCTGTCTCGCGTCTCATTAATTTGAGCTGCGCAAAGTCCTCAACTGTCTTCCTGCCTAATATCCTCTGCTGAGTGTGACGAAGATGTGCGACTTCCTTCTCCTCGTGCTGCTGTCTCCGCTTCTCCGCCAGCACTTCCGTCCGTAGCTTGAAACTGACTGCATGCCATTTTAAATGCGACTGTATACAGTTCTTCCACATGAAATCGACAAACCTGGCGTCACGACGCTCTTCACTCTCTTTCCTGTCGCCTTGTCCCTCCTCTTGGCGCTTCGTCGTCGCACACGCGCGTCCTCTTCCCGTCGCTCCATGTCCATCTTGACTGCTTCAACTTGTCGGAGATTTAAGGCATACCGCATCATCTCTCTTAAATCCGAAAGTAAATTTGATGTGTCCCACATATCTACACTTCCCTTTGTATACCATACTAAAGTTTCGTATTTCAGCCGCCCCGCCCTTGCTCCACCTTCATTTCCAAAGAACCGCCGAAGGCCAAGAAGCGCGCGCACTCGCGTCCAAGCGTCGTCTTGTGGGCATGAATCCGTCGTATCCAGGCTCTTCAGGGGATCGACACGGGCCTCCGTCGCTCACGTCGGCCTCCAGCTCTGGTCTGGGGAGCAAAGGCGGGCCGCCATCGGTCCCGCAGCACAGTTATCACCCGCAGCCGTCACTAGCGCAACTCAGCCATCTGCATCCGCTACACGGCGGTTCCCAGCAGAATCAGCCGCCGCAGCACTCCATTATGCATCCAGGCGGGCCTGTTCTTCCGCCCCCATCCCTCCCAGGACCACTGGGTGGTGGGAACACGTCGCGCTCTCCTCATCCGCTCTCGGGCTCCATCCTGCACCCACCGCGCGGTAACTTGGGGGGATCCTCCAATGCGGGCGGACCGCCATCGGTGCTGAGCAAACCCGCGGGCTCTCAGGGCCCGCAGCCCTCTAGTGGCGGCGGGATGATGAGCCACTCGGTGCGTATGCAGGCACCCAGCATGAGTCAGAATATCGTCAATGTACAGCAGTCCGTGGCTCCGTCCTCGGGAGCTCTCAAACCACCTACACAGAACTACAACGTGCGGCCTCAGTCGCCCCCTCGACGTCCACAAGAGACGCAGCCACAGCAACAGCAAGTGCCGATTCAACAACAGTATGGACTGGATGGACGTATCATCCCGAACGACCAAGTGGAAGGAGACTATTATCAACAACAGAACATGTCAGGACCCCCTCCACGTCATCGTGAACTCCGTGTAGAAGATGCACTGCTGTATCTGGACCAAGTGAAGCAGCAGTTCGGGGACCAACCAGATATCTACAACCAGTTTCTGGACGTCATGAAGGACTTTAAGGCACAAGCGATAGACACTCCTGGAGTGATTCTTCGTGTGTCTACGCTCTTCCGTGGATATCCGAACTTGATTCTGGGCTTTAACACGTTCCTACCACCGGGATACCGAATCCGTCCTGATACATCGATCGAGGTGATCCCATCGCAGATGGCGGGACGTGGAGGGGTACAACAGTCGATGTATTCAGGAGTGGGAGCTCAGCAGTCGTCAAACGCAAACATGGGTCACCGCCCACCGCCAGTGACGATCCCTCCGCCCCCGTACTCACCGCCGGAGCTCCACAAACCAACACCATCGTCACGTCAACAGATGCCCGCTGGTAGTCAGATGAAAACTGGTGGGAAACCGAAGAAACAGCAGCAGGCGCCGCCGCTTAGCGGCGGCAATGCTGCAGCTCGGAGCTCGACGAACCCCGTGGAATTTGACCACGCAATCCACTACGTGACCACCATCAAACAGCGCTTTGCCGATGAGCCAGAAACGTACAAGGATTTCTGGCCATCCTGCATACGTACCAGAAAGAGCAACGTTCCATCCGTCAGGTGCTGGACCAAGTATCACACTTGTTCCGTGACCACCCGGATCTGTTACGCGAGTTTACCTTTTTCTTACCCGATGCAGTGCAGGAGCAAGCTAAGGAGCGTTTAAACCGTGCTGCGGAGAAAGCTCAACAACGTAAGGACCAGATGGCCCAAAAGGCGCGCAAATATGGTTCTTCTCAAGGTTACCAGGGTGATCGACGTGATGGCGCAGACTCGCCGTCCAGCGCTGCAATGAAGGGTGGACGTCTAATGGTGGACGATGAAGATGCTTACATGAAATACGGGAAGAAGGGTAGAGGATACAAGGATGATGACCACCGCCTGAGTGGAAAAGCTTTGGAGCGCCGTGAGAAGGAGCGGGAGCGCGAGCGAAACCGGGCGCAATTCAACCACAAACGCTCCAAGCGACGTCCATATGACGGAAAGGAACGCCGTGCATACCTTGCAATTTCGGACGTGCTTCTCGACAAGGAAGAATGGAACATCTTCGAGAAGATTAAGAAGGTTTTGCCATCGCGCGACAGCTGGCGTGAGTTCCTCAAATGTTTGGAGCTGTACAGCCAAGAAGTGCTGGACCGCAATGAGATGTTATCGCTCATCAGAAACCTATTTGGCCGACACACCGACTTGGTTGAAGAATTCGATCACCTGCTGTGCTCACATGGCGTGCAAAAAACCCCCAAGGAAATTTGGCCTTTCATTCCACTGGCTGAAACGGATTTATCACAGTGTCGCCGCGCCACTCCCTCATACCGTGGTTTACCCGCAAGTTACCCGATTCCACCATGCTCTCATCGCTCAGCGCTCGAAAAGCAAGTATGTAATGACTCATGGGTGTCAGTACCTACGGGCAGTGAAGATTTTTCCTTTAAAAGCATGCGTAAGAACCAGTACGAAGAAGCGCTGTTCAAATGCGAAGATGAACGCTTTGAGATCGATATGGTGATCGAAGCTAATGCGTCCACTATTAGCATTCTTGAACCGCTGGCGCGCGAGATTGAGGTGCTCAAGAAGAGCAAGGGCGGGGATGATGATAAGATGTGGAACTATGTAGTGGATAAGGGTACGTTCCGTGTAACGCACTTGAACGCCATCACGCGCATCTACGGTGAGGCAGGATCGCAGATTTTAGAATTGCTGCGGAAATACCCTGCAGGTGCAATTCCCGTGATTCTTCAGCGCTTAAAACAGAAGGACGAAGAATGGCGTCGTGCACGTGAAGATTTAAACCGCCAGTGGAAGGAGGTGAATGAGAAAAACTACCACAAATCTCTTGACCACTCCAGTTTTTACTTCAAGCAGAAAGATAAGAAGCAGACGAGCATGAAGATGATGATGCAAGAGGCAAAGAAGAAGCTCGAGGCAGATGAGAAGCGTGCCGAAGAAGCGAAGACGGAGTCAATCGCGTCTCCATCTACTGTGTCAGCTACCTCTGCTGTTGTGAGCGCCAAAGCACCACCCCAGGCATCCGACATTGCTGATGCGCTCAAGAAAGAGCAATCGGGGGATCTAACGAAGCCTTCAGTCACAGCAGATGGCAAGACCATGGCAATTACATCGCAGCCAACGATTTCGACGAAGTGGAAGCCTCACTTTGCATACAAGTTTGCATCAGTTCAGATTCACAAGGAAGCGTTCGGCTTACTGTCATATGCCGCCGAAAAAAACCTGAGTGTGGCTGACAAGGAAAAGATTTCGAAAGTCTGGCAAGCCTTCTTCTTCCCATTTTTCCATCTGGAGGAGGAGTGGCTCGTGCGAAAGCCCCAACACACCACAGTGACTCTCGAAAAAGCTAAAACACTCCCTGTTGGTACGGACGTGAGCACAGAGTTTGGTGAGGGTACTGTGCAGCAATTCAACCGAGAGAAGGGATATTTCACGATTAATCTGGCCGCCATCGGATGCCAGGCATACTTACAGCCAAGCGCCCTTACCATCCAGGAAGCTACAGATTTTCCTCCTGGGCTTCCTGCATTGGATAACAAACATGATGCAGCCAAGGTGCAAGTGGACTACAAGTCACTTTTCTACGGCAACCAACACGCGTACGCGTTCCTGCGTCTGTACCAAGTGCTACACAATCGACTTGAACGCGCATTTGATCTATGCGAGAAAGCGAAACGCAATCGTAACCGCCGGACTATTAATCCGGCTGCCCGCGCACTTGCTCACGCCCACCATTCCCTGTCTGCATCAACCAAAGAGAAAACCGGGGACTATCAGGCATTTGTTTCGAAGTTATACTCATTGATTGACGGCTCTGTGGACAACTCCAAATATGAGGACTCTTGCCGCAGCCTTATGGGGTCCACGTCGTACTTCCTGTTTACTATGGATAAACTGGTGACTCTTGTGCTCAAGCAGATGCAGCACCTGGCAAATGATGATACATGCCAAGAACTTACCAAGGCATTTACTGAAGTACAAGGCGAGCCAAAGCCTTCAATGGACCCGACAGGCGCAGAAGCCAAGATCACTGCGTATTTCAACAAGACAAAATCCATTTTCGAGGGTGAAGGTGCCTTTCGCATCGAGTTCAATCCTGGTGTGCTGCGCAAGACGCCACTGGAGGCGCGTGGGGGTAGCACGCCTTCAGGTGCGTCCGAACCTTTCAAGATTTGGGCCCCTTCGCCACGTGTAAAGGCCCCTGAATCCAGCAAGTGGCTTTTTGAGCCTGAGTTGGCAATTGAGTATCTAGGCTCAATGGATGATGATGGTGACGATGATGATGACGACGATGAATCTCCGAGTGCTACCCCTGTCGACACTCCGTCAGCAACACCAGTATATGGTTCTCCCGTGCATGACACGCCTGTGCACGATTCACAGGATGAAGATGAACCAATGGAAGAGTCAAAAGAAGATGACGACACGAAGAAGGAAGTTTCAACTCCAGCTTCATCCGGAAGCGTGGAGCAGAGTGACAGTGCTAGTGCTTCGTCTGATGAGATCAACGCAATCAATGCGGCCAAGGTACTGGAGTCTGCGACGCTCTTGAAGAAACGCACCCGTGATTCGTCCGGGGAGGATAGTGCCGTGTCGGAAGCATCGCGAACTTCATCCGCTGCGATAGCGGACGAATCACTTACTGCGAAGAAAGCAAAAACAACGACTGACGCAACGAGCACAGTTGATTCTGCCGAAAAGACTAAATCTACAGCAGTCTCACTAGGAAACGATTCCATCGGTGATGCGGCCTCTGCTACTGGCGCGAACCCCAAGCCTCAAGAAGCTATACAAGACGTAAAAGTAGAGAAACCACAGCAAACTCAAGATCGTGAGAAGGCGACAGAAGAAGAGCAACGCACAACTTCAGCTGACAACACGAAGACAGAGCGGCCGAGTGTTCCTTCTTCAACTTTTGCTGGCGATTTGAAGCCTCAAACTTCAGATTTCTTGTCTGTAGAGGCGCAAAATAACGACAAGAGGAAAGAGTAACGTCAGGAACAAGATTGATCACAAGATGTGAAGGCAGAGTGAGATGCCGCTGCGAAGTTGGTACTTGTGTTCGGTAATTCATGTATGCTTGGCCGGTAACGCAAAGACCTGTTTGTTCATTTGGTGCTGGGTGAGCCTAGGTGCATAATTCTTCCGCTACGGTCCTATTCTGCCGGAACAACATCATAGCCTCGGTATCGAGGGAGTAATGGCAACGTCCTGCCATGATCTCAGTGTTAGTACCAGAACAGGTCGAGGACAAATTGTACTCACTTTCCGTGGAGTTGTCGACGTTTGGTCATCGTGGGGAACAAGAAGAGGAGATCATCAGTCGGCGGAGTCGGCGAGGATAGATCTACAATGGGAGCCTCGTCAACTTTTGCCTTGCTCGATGTCTGCACGTAGTTCTCGAGACTTCTGCCTGCCACAGGATGTTGCAAACTCGCGAATGCTCTCGCTGCCTTTCGCTGCTGACGAGTCATTTGTGTTGGGTTCTCGAGAGAATCGACGATGTCCTCACCAGAGACAGCAGCGACACAATTGCCAAACTGGTTCCGAATGTGCTGCCTCCTAGCATCTGCATTAGTTGCAGCATGTTTTAACACTATTGATGGCAGCGATACGGAAAACTGCGCCCCTGCAATGGTACTGGAGTGAGGTTGTTCAGGTTGAGTCGAAGCAGAGGACGCATTGTGATCATTTCCAGCAGTAGCTGAAAAAGTGCTCATAGCCGCCATGACTGCAGTATATTGGTCAAGGTGCAATGCGATACAAAAGAGTAAGACACGCACCCGGCTGCTTCTGACGCAACGCTTCTCGTAGTGAATCGATCTTGAGACGCTGGTCGCTGAGTTCATTCTTCGCTTCGGTTTCGACGCGCTCCAGCACAAAACGAAGAGTATCATATGCAGCACTCTGCAATTCTGGGGTCAAGGGTGTACACGAAAGCTGTTAGTATGTGGTACACATTTGTGCTTCGAGCATGCGCTAAAGACCTACTTTCAATGCAAGATACTACCACAGGATCGTGTCGATCGCAGTTTTCGGGCAAGAAGTCATCTCGAGATAGTGAGAGAGCGTTCACTGTCGTGACAGCTTTTACAGTGGTGGGTTCCGGAAGCCCAAGTACGAGAGAAATGTCGCCCACAGCAGATTTTGGCCCGAGCGAGGCAATTGGTAATTGGGTGTCGTCACTGTAGTGGAATTTGCGGGTGTGGCGAAGTTGAGCCTCAGCGGTTGTGAGCAGTGGCTTGGAGCTGCCAAGGTTGACATCGTTGGTCTGGGTAACGCTGGGGCTGTTCGTGTCGTCGCACTCGACTGATGCTCGACACTCTCCTTCAACAATGAGATACAGACAATTGAGTTGATGACCTTCTCGGACGATGATCGTACCAGGCTCAAAGACGGTTTGCCGGAGACACCCGGCAAACCTCTCCAATCCAAATGCCTTGGCCCAATGAAGACGATCTGCCGCACCCGATCCAGTCTCTCTAACATCACTTGCCGATACCACGATATAGTCTGCAGGCCCAGAGATTATGATCTTGTTGTACAGGTGAATATCCTTCCGCAGTGAATTCTCACGCTTAATTCTTCTCCATTTGCTGTCAGATCCGCCGGTTATTGCTGTGGTTACCGCTGTTGAAGAGGAAGGTTCGGATGTAGTCGATTGAGAAGATGTTCGTGTTGGAGCCCCAAGGTTGCCCACAACGGAACCCTCTGTGAAATTTAACACCGGTGTGGTAGCTAGATTGAGTGGCCTGGCCTCAGCATTTCCGTACAAGAGGATGCATGATCGAGGTGTCTCCATGGAAGTCAACCAGATTACGTGCTCTTCACCGCGCCGAAGATTCTGCATTTTCATCCTACTGGCAGTCTCGAGGCTATAATCGATGTGCACGATCAGCAAGTAAATCCAAGTGAAATTTATTGAGAGTGGCCTACCGTTCTGTATGGGAAAGACCTCGCCACCATGGCTGCTCGGAGATCGTCGTTTCATTTGTTAAGTATGTGACGATGAAGTTCAATTCGTCGATGGAGAAGTCTAGCTGTCGAAGGAAGAGACCTCGGAGGTGAAAACGTGCTCCAAGCTTGGTTGTAGCATGTTGTGTGCCACCTAAAGCGGATGTCCAATGTGACACACCCTGTTGCATTGCCATTCGCTGCATTGCCACACCACATCATCTAGTCAGCCGACCAAGCAGTGTCATGCAGAGAAGTAAGGATTCGTACTCGATTGTTGTTCATGACTACGCCATGAAATAAGGTTTGCTAGCCAATATTTTTAGTGAGGTGACATCTTCAAATAGCAAACGTACAACTTCGACCTTGTGAACGAATTCAACTTGTGTAAACTACGAGCTATTACGTAGTACGCATTAGACGACTCTCAATCATCATAACTTTTAATGGAGATGACCTCATAGCTGGAACTCTGTACTGCTTCCAGAACCGAAGAATTTGTCGATCCAATTTGCTACATGACACGCGACATCAAATGAAACGAAAGACACAAAGTAAGACAAGATGCTGCCATTCGCCAAGCAATAACTTTAAAATATGTACCATGCAGTCTATGGGGAGGAAACCACACAGGAAGGGGAACGACCCTCCCATCGTCAAGCAGTACAATCATAGATAAGCATCATCCGTCCATACCTGCTCCATACTGTTGAAGTGACCCATGCTTGGAGTTTGTCTATAGAGAGGAATGGAACCCGGCTTGGACTGCTGCATCGCCATCGGCTCGCTGACTTGACTTTGTTGCATGTGCGGTGTCGGCATGGCACGGAAAATCGGTGCTGTCACGGATACAGGACTGTCATTCTTCCACATATCACGTTGCGAGCCCTGGACGTCGAGGATACGCTTGTGAGGGAGGTTTACTGGTGTCGTGTCAGCAGGACGATACTGCTGATTGGGTACTGGACCAGACGGCCCTGAGAACATTCCTCCACGTACATTGTTGTTCGAGTATGGGTTCCCTGACATCATCATGTAGTTACCAGGCGGTTGCTGGGGTTGCTGTTGCACGTGACTTGCCGGCGAACCGTAAGGCGAATTCATCGACGAAGGTGGGGGAGTGCCCATAACAACCGAAGCGGGACTCGATAACCGAAGACGTTGGATGGATGCCTGCATCGGAACGTAGTCAAAAGCCTCATTCTGGTTGTTTTGGTTCATATCATCGGTGGGGGACACCGAGCAGGGAGACGATGTCATGGACATGGGGCGGTTGTAGTCCGGGTTCATCCCGTTCGAGTAGCCTCCATTCATAGGATAGACCATCGTTGGCTGGCGTAATGAGGACGTCATCATGTTGGAGCGGTCAAAGTCTATCATGGGGCTTCCATCCTGAACAGAACAAAACACGTTTGGTTAGTAACCTAGCAATAATTCCGATGAAGAAGGAACTCACGCGTGTGGAGTTCCCAGGAATCTCTGAAAAAAGCTTCTGAAACGTGGAATTCATACTCACCCCTCGTTGTTGTTGCGGCGACAATTGAGGTGGCATGTCATTCATGGATCGATGCAGTGCTGCATGTGCCACTTGATTGTTCTGCACGGGTGACGACGTGACGGACGCCATTCGAATGCTCTTGCCCTCACGCATGGGCCCTTTCTTGCGAATCGACTGTCGCTGCATGCGACGCATAGTCGAGTAGTAGCGATTCTTGATGGCATTGTCCGTTCTCCCCGGGAGCATCTTGGAGATCTCAGCCCACTGGTTGCCCACGTTCTTGTGGCACTCAAAGATGACATAATCTTCCTCTGCAGTCCACGCGTCCTTACGAACCAAAGGGTTCAAGTGGTTGTGCCATCTACAAGTCAAAACATCAGCACCTCTCCTCCTCCCTCCTGACCATCCACTCGCACCTTTCACGACACTGTTTACCCACACGACCAGGCAAGTGCATGGCAATGAGCGACCAGCGTTTGGCCCCGTACTGCTTGACCAGTTGCATGAGTTTGTCGTTCTCCTCCCTCGTCCACGGGCGTTTGCTGTTCGAGTCGGTCTTGCGTCTCGCCGTCTTCTTGGCATTGTTGTCCTCCTCTTCCTCTCCGAAGCTCTCCTCGGGGCTCCCGTACTTGCTGCTGGTGCTGCTCCCTCCATGCGCAGTCGCTCGTAGATAGCTCAGCTGCATCAGAGCCACTTAGCAACAACAGAATCACAAGCCACAGCTACAGACCACGTACATCAGGGTTCTGCGCCGTCTCCATCAACGACGCGTCGCTCGCGTTCGCGTCCCGATGCAGCACATCGCCGTCCTCCACCTTCATATTGCGGTTCATATCGACGGCGGCTGGGCGGCTTGAGCGGCGCGGGGGCGTTTTGCTACTGGTGCCGCGTCCCAGTCTCGACTTGGAGTTTCGGGCGCGGCTCCCAAAGATCGAAAGAGTGGAACGTTTCGCGGCGTTTCCGTGTTTTGACCAATGGCGAGGGCGCTGGAGCGACGTTTCAGCCAATGAGAGCGCTGAGACGACCTTCGATGGATACGTTTTCGGCTCGAAAGGGCGCCGGCAGAGAGAAGCTTCTCAACGGTCGGCGGTTGCAGACTCTTGCGCTCACTATGGGCCTTTCACCGCTGAAACGACGGCGAAACGACCGAGTTGCAGCCGTTGACCTTGTCCTGCTTTCGGCTCTGCGTTCGTCTGCAGGAGAGTTACCCACGCGTTACGAGAGAAGATGGCTAGCGTTACCCACGCGTGAAGTGAACGGCGCTGCAGTCGCGATCTCGTCAATATCCGGCTTCACATGGTATTACCCACTGACAGTGGGCCAACGCAGCTTCCACTTGCAGACTACTAGTTCCAGTAACGTTAGTTTACACACTCTGAGCGCTGAACGCCCCTACGTTTCTCAAACTCAGCGTTCGGCTGCTTGCTGGTCATAGTGCTACATGATTTAAGCTGTCCCAAGTGATCTTACGATCTTACAGCTTCTCCTGGTCAGGACAGGAAATTTTGTGTACCATTATGTGGCACGCTGCCATTGGCCCTCTCAGTTTTGGCGGCAAAACTC
Organism: Phytophthora palmivora; assembly: GCA_008079305.1. Classification (NCBI taxonomy): domain Eukaryota; phylum Oomycota; class Peronosporomycetes; order Peronosporales; family Peronosporaceae; genus Phytophthora; species Phytophthora palmivora. The sequence continues at coordinate 6,922 of VOQZ01001055.1, read as the reverse complement.
AGTACAAAAGATCAGCAAAATGGCTGAGCGCTCGGTTCGCGTCGTAGTGGCGGCTCTAGAGGCCACTGGGGGCATCGGCCTCCGTCAGCAGATCCCGTGGCAGCTGCCCACCGACATGAAGCATTTCCGCGCACTGACGACAGCCCCCGCAGCCTCCTCAGCTCAGCACGCAGTCATCATGGGACGCAAGACGTGGGAGTCGCTTCCAGCCAAAGTACGGCCCATGCCCAAGCGCTACAACGTGATTCTCACGCGCGACACCAGCTACAGACAGAGTCAGAACGTTCCTGAGACGGTGGGTGTCGCTGCGAGCTTCTGTGAGGCGCTGGAGCTTGTGCAGCAACAGGGAGAGAGGGTGGACCAAGTGTTCGTCATTGGTGGAGGAGCTGTGTACACGGAAGCTCTGAATTATGCAGGCTGCAATCAGGTGCATCTGACGAGAGTCAAGGGAGAGTTCGAGTGTGACGCCTTCTTCCCAATGGAGCAACTCAAGCAGAAGTTTAAGGTGACGGAGGAGTCGGAAGTCAAGGAGGAGAACGGTGTGAGGTTCCAATTCATTGAGTTGGAGAGAAAACGTGACGACGTGAAGGCTCTGGAGACGACATTGGTGGACAACACGACGCCACATGAAGAGATGCAGTACCTCGACTTGATCAGGAAGATTCTGACCCAAGGAGCCAAGCGTGCTGATCGTACTGGAACTGGGACTCTGTCGATCTTTGGAGCTCAGATGAGATTTAGTCTGAGAGATAACGTGTTCCCGTTGTTGACGACAAAGAGGGTGTTTTGGAGAGGAGTGGCAGAGGAACTTTTGTGGTTCATTAGTGGAGACACCAGTGCGCAGACACTACAGCAGAAGGATATTCACATCTGGGACGGAAATGGATCGCGTGAGTACCTGGACAGTCGAGGACTCCAGTCACGAGAGGTTGGAGATCTAGGACCGGTCTATGGTTTCCAGTGGCGTCACTTTGGTGCCAAGTACACCAACATGCATGCTGACTACACTGGACAGGGCGTGGATCAACTCGCTGAGGTGATCCACAAGCTGCGGACGAACCCGACTGACCGTCGGATTGTTTTGTCGGCATGGAATCCCGCGGATCTGAACGAGATGGCATTGCCACCATGTCACATGTTCTGCCAGTTCTACGTGGCCGACGGGGAGTTGTCGTGCCAGATGTACCAGCGCTCGGCCGACATGGGACTTGGTGTTCCGTTCAACATTGCCAGTTACGCATTGCTAACGCGGCTGGTTGCTCAAGTAGCTGGCCTAAAACCTGGCGAGTTTATCCACGTTATTGGTGATGCACATGTGTACTTGAACCACGTAGAGCCGCTTCAGAAGCAGCTTACACGTACTCCACGCCCGTTCCCGACGCTTGTCATTAATTCGGAGAAGACTACGAGCATCGACGACTTTACGTTTGAAGACTTCGAGGTGCGCAACTACTCTCCGCATGGTACGATTAAGATGGAGATGTCCGTTTGAGCATGAGTCGTAGAGAAAACAAGAGATACTCGTCGAACGGCAACGTCAGCTTTCAACCATTTACTGTATTAATCATGCTCTATAGACCTGGGTCATTGACGACCAACTCGTCCTCTAGCATCACCAATGGATTCATGTTGCTCATCGCGGCAAGAGCGACTCTGATCAGTCAGTGACTTACCCTAGCGCCATCAATGTAGATTACCATCCGTGCAGACATCGAAAGTTCATTGCATGGAACTTTACAAACAGGACGAGTTTGAGGTGAAAAAGACAACCAGACAGTGATTTAACGAGTACATCATGCGCTTTAATGAGATGTCGACAGCCGTCGACAACCAAGCCGTGGGAAGTCTGAACGAGTCTTGGGAGTTAATCACCCAAACTAACTGCAAATCCTAATGTTCCTGCTCTTCATGATCCCGCGATCCCTTCAACGACTGTAACATTGTGGACATCATGGAGTGGTTCATGCCCCGCTCACTTGGACCACGGGGATGGGAGTGACCGCAAGAGTACGTGCTCGTTCGCGTTACCACGAAAGGTCCTGTCACGCACATTGCAGAGGTCAGTGCACAGTGCTGGCGGTCTCCGTCGACGCGAAGCTGGAACACCATTGAACTTTTGCACGTCACAATTAAAAACGCGTCCGAGGCAGCAGACACCACCAGGACCACCATGGGCAAGGCGAACTTCACCACCAACCCATATCCAAATCTCGCGTTGAGCGAAGCCGATCGTGACATGCTGCTGCAGTTGGAACGCGACTTGATCCTCGAAATCTTCCCAAAGTACGAGGAGTTCGTACTCGTTGACAAACGAAAGGTGAAGCGTGCCCAGTGGAGGCCATCGGCGATGATAAGAACCTACACGTTTACGTGGAACGCAGTGGCTGGAACGACAACGACCAAGACGAAGAAGTCGAGTCTCAAAATCAACTGACAACTGGCAGAAGAACATGCCGACAATTCTCGCAGTCGGAACGTTCGAGGGAGAGCTGAACGACCTCATGTTCGGCACTGTGAACCCGACTCAGGAGATTATGCGTGTGAAGGCCTCGTACGTGAAGGACTACAGTGATGGCGCTGTACTAGCCAACATTGTGGTACCAACTGCTGAAGACCCTTTTCGTTCCGTGTCGGTGAAGTGGACGCAGATCAACCTGCCACTCAATCAGACTGGGCTAATTCAAAACCGCGACTTTGTCTGTCTCGAGGCAACCGGCATTCTGCACTTCGCAAACGGAGATCGTGTCGGCTACCAACTTCTCCACTCCATCGACTTTCCACACATCCAACCATTTCCTGGAACTGTTCGTGCTAGACACAAGATTATCGGCTTTTATCGGCAGATCAGCCACAATGTCATCGACACGTACGCATTCGACACAGTGCACCCTGGTGGCAAAGTCTTCCGGTCTGTGGCACTCAAAGCATCGGCCGAAGCGCTGCTATCCACTACCAACTACGTCGTCTGCGGACAAGCTAAGAAGTTGACATGGAGACTTCAGCATCGCCAAGCGGAGACACGATCCCAACGTCATCGAAGCAGTACTCGCAACGTACTGTCTAGTGAGAAATTGTGCTCATGTTGTGCACGAAACCTGTCCCCTGGAAGCTTTGGACTCCCACGAGTGACTGCACTGGGGAAAAGCGTCTGCAAACTCTGTATGAACCCGGTGTGCCTCAAATGCAAGCGTCCTAAAGGAATCAGCTTTTTGACACCGGACGGGAAGCTCCTGCGTCACAAAATCACCTTTTGCGTCATGTGCATGAGCGAAGTCACGCAGATGAACGCACTGCCAGCCGCACGTGATCAGGCGGAAGGATACCAAGCTTACAACGTCATGGCGTCTCTCTCCGGATCCGACATCCTTTCCGATGACATGGACGTCTAAGTGATCTGCATGGAGTTGTGCTTCTTCTTACCAGCAGATATCCATCGTCTAATAAATGTTCGTGAATGATTTACACTGCTGAAGCACTGACAACTACCGTTATTGATAGAGCAGGGCAACTACACGCTCCATACAAGCTCGGAAACAGATAAGAGCAAGTTGGTGAGTGAAATCAACTAGCAGTATCGTATATTCATGCGCGTATTATCCAAGCTATCAACATACAGATGCTGGTGAATCAAGCAGCCACACCAACGACAACCTCGTCCGCGGGCGATAGCTTCTTCACGTGCATCATGAGTGGGTTCTTCATCCCAATTGTAAGTCCACCAGAGCAGGCTACGTCTTGACCAGGCACTTCATCGAAGTGGAAGCGGCTCACGACACACGCAACCACCATCTTCATCTCCATCATGGCGAGTTTGCGTCCAACGCACACGCGCGGGCCCGTGTTGAATGCACTGAACTTGCCAGACGAAACCTTGATCATCTCACCCGTTTGAGGGTCGATGAATCGCTCGGGCTTGAACGACGCAGCATCGGCACCCCAGACGCCTGGCATACGAGCCATGGCGTGATACACCAATGCGATGTTCGAACCTTTCGGTACGAACGTACCGTCCGGGAAGACCGTGTCGCGAACACAGAGCTTCTGAGCCAAACCCACAGGTGAGAACAAACGCAGTGCTTCGCTGATGGTGGCTTCCAAGTACGGCAAAGTCTGCACATCCTGCATGTCCGGAACGTAGTCAAAGTCGACTCCGAGCTTCGGAAGCTTCTCCAACAATTCGGCACGTAGTTTGTCCTCCACTCGAGGGTTGAGCGTAAGCAGGTGGAACAGCCATGCTAATGCATCTGCAGCAGTGTCACGACCTGCAATTAGTGCCATGAGCACGATATTGCGGACCAGGATGGGGTCAACGGGGTTACCGTCCACTGTTTCGTTGGCGAGGATAAGAGACACGATATCTCGACTGTGTGTCTTGTCCTTGCTGTCATTGACTTGAGATGCATTACGCTTGTCCATAGTTTTTGAGATAACGTCCATGACAAACTGGTCGACCGTCGTGAGCGCTTCACGCAGGTGCTTTTCACTACCAACGTTCAACCAGCGCTTTAGCTTCCAGTACCACGTGGGCACAACCAGTCGAGCTGCGACGATGTGCTGGGCGTCCACGAACGCACGTTCAAATGGGTGTTCGTGCTGCAGCGTGAGTGTGCTCATGTTGAAGCCGAACGCGATCTCTCCAAACGCATCCAGCGTGAACCGACCCGAGTACGTGAACATGTCCACAGGTTTCTCCGTCTTAGCCGCGTTCAGCAGCACACGTTGCAACACTCGGACGTGCTTCTGGATGATCGGAGCCATGTGCTCTCGCAGTGCACGCGAGCTGAAAAGGTTGACAAACACTCGGCGGTGGAACTTCCACTCCTCACCTTCGACGATTAAGATGCTGTCGCCTAGTAGATCCACGAGCAGCTCGTAGATGTGATCACCCTTGAGGAAGTTGTCGTACTGCGTCTTCATGACATGTTCGTAGTGCTCCGGATTGGCCGTGAGGATCATGTTGCGCTGGAACGGTAGACGTAGTGTGAAGGGCATTCCATTGCGTAAGAGAAAGATATCTGTGACCCAGTCCAGGAACCGGTTGGCGTGATAAGCCATGAGCACTGCGTGACCCACGACTGGAATTGCTGAGGGCAAGAAGGGGACGCGTACGGGACCGTGAGCTCCTGGTGCGACATTGTGCTGCTGTTTTGACAACTTTTGGTCGATAGTGTCTTTGGGTAGACATTGTGAAGCAACGGCGGCACCGACGAAGATGCCGAGCATGAGTAGACCGAACTTCTTGAACGGATCGTCGCTATCAAGAACCAAGAGAGCATGACGATTGACGTGGCAGTTGGTGACCTGAAGTTGAGTTTGATTGTGACTTTCATGCAAGCGTAGTGTCAATCACGACAAGAATCGGCTGAAGACACGGAACGTACGCTGAAATTGATGGCACCGGCGATGTCATCGGAGGGAGCAGTCAGCAGCCAACTCAGACGGGCAGGAAGACGAGAGTGGACGTAACTTCGTTCTTGGGTCATCAATTTGATGACTCGAGATCAACGATAATGAGATGCATCGGGACGAATCATGGGCAATGGCAACTTCGACGCTTTCACGTTCGAATCGAAGTTGACGATGGGGGACACCAACAAGGCTGGCTTCAACATTGATGGCGTTTAACACAGATAGCTCGACCAAAGTCGATGGTTGTGCTTGTCGTCCTCGGTTAATGAACCAGCGCAACACTGTGCGATTGTGAGGTACTTGAAACAACTCACGACGTGCTTGTAGTGGTGTTTCCCGCAAACCAGATCTGTAGCACCTACACATTGAGACCTTGCCCCGCGCCATCATACGATGAATCACCGTGCTTCAGCATATCACAGACGAAGCAAGTCGCCCGTGGTGACCTGGCGCGGCTGCCACTCCAATGACAGTCATCGATACACCGCCCTCCTCCTCCCGAGCACCGCCATGATACTGTAGTACACTGGTTCGATCGTAGTGGTACGACAGCGAGCTGGTCTCAGTATTCGAGAGAGGTGCTAGCTATTGGCGCGCTCCATACAACTTGTTCCTACCCTCATCACGCCTTGCAGTTGATAGCTCAGCACACACAGTCGAGTAGTTAGATAGCAGAAGCAGGGCGCTGTCTTGTCCACCACAACGCAATAAGCCCGCTGCGGCGTCGACGATGCCCAAGGACCGCTTCAACATGAGCCCCTATCACCCGCTCCAACTCACACGGAAAGACCATCGCACGCTGCTTGAGATCGAGAGCGACCTCGTCGAGGACACGTTCCGCAAGTATGAAGCCTATGTTATGAGCAACTCGCAAGTCAACATGGCTCGCTGGAGACACATCAAGTCCAAGGACGACCTCCACATATACGTGAAGCGCTCTCAAAACGGAGGTCGGTGCTGCTCACCAGATACGGAGGAATATGACGGCAACGGAGTGAAGCCTGTAGTGCTGAGTGTCGGCACGTTCAAAGGACAACTGGACGACCTCATGTTCGGTACTGTGAATCCGACCGACGACATCATGCACATCAAAGCCTCGTATGTCCACGACTACAGCGATGAGCTGTGCTGGCCACTCTGGTGAAACCCACACCTGCTGACCCTTTTCGGTCTGTGACGGTAAAGTGGCTGCAGATCGACCTCCCTCAAAGCTATACGAAGCTCATTAAGACCGTGATTTTCTATGTCTGGAAGCTTCATCAGGCGTCCTGCATTTTGCCAATGGTGAACGAGTCGGGTACGTTGATGCTGCATTCAATTGAATCTCCTGGTGCAAACCACTACCAAACGTGATCCGTGCTAAGCATAACATAACTGGTTTCTTCCGACAAATCGCCCCCTAACGTCATCGACACGTTTGCCTTTGATTCGTTGAACCCGGCGGTTCGATCATGGAGTCGGTGTTGTTTGCCCGTGTGCGCCAATGCTCTACTTTCGGCTACAAACTACGTGG
>VOQZ01001054.1:0-38819 GCA_008079305.1 Phytophthora palmivora | reverse complement strand
GATTGTTCTGCACGGGTGACGACGTGACGGACGCCATTCGAATGCTCTTGCCCTCACGCATGGGCCCTTTCTTGCGAATCGACTGTCGCTGCATGCGACGCATAGTCGAGTAGTAGCGATTCTTGATGGCATTTGTCCGTCCTCCCCGGGAGCATCTTGGAGATCTCAGCCCACTGGTTGCCCACGTTCTTGTGGCACTCAAAGATGACATAATCTTCCTCTGCAGTCCACGCGTCCTTACGAACCAAAGGGTTCAAGTGGTTGTGCCATCTACAAGTCAAAACATCAGATTACCTCTCCTCCTCCCTCTGACCATCCACTCGCACCTTTCACGACACTGTTTACCCACACGACCAGGCAAGTGCATGGCAATGAGCGACCAGCGTTTGGCCCCGTACTGCTTGACCAGTTGCATGAGTTTGTCGTTCTCCTCCCTCGTCCACGGGCGTTTGCTGTTCGAGTCGGTCTTGCGTCTCGCCGTCTTCTTGGCATTGTTTGTCTTCCTCTTCCTCTCCGAAGCTCTCCTCAGGGCTCCCGTACTTGCTGCTGGTGCTGCTCCCTCCATGCGCAGTCGCTCGCAGATAGCTCAGCTGCATCAGAGCCACTTAGCAACAACAGAATCACAAGCCACAGCTACAGACCACGTACATCAGGGTTCTGCGCCGTCTCCATCAACGACGCGTCGCTCGCGTTCGCGTCCCGATGCAGCACATCGCCGTCCTCCACCTTCATATTGCGGTTCATATCGACGGCGGCTGGGCGGCTTGAGCGGCGCGGGGGCGTTTTGCTACTGGTGCCGCGTCCCAGTCTCGACTTGGAGTTTCGGGCGCGGCTCCCAAAGATCGAAAGAGTGGAACGTTTCGCGGCGTTTCCGTGTTTTGACCAATGGCGAGGGCGCTGGAGCGACGTTTCAGCCAATGAGAGCGCTGAGACGACCTTCGATGGATACGTTTTCGGCTCGAAAGGGCGCCGGCAGAGAGAAGCTTCTCAACGGTCGGCGGTTGCAGACTCTTGCGCTCACTATGGGCCTTTCACCGCTGAAACGACGGCGAAACGACCGAGTTGCAGCCGTTGACCTTGTCCTGCTTTCGGCTCTGCGTTCGTCTGCAGGAGAGTTACCACGCGTTACGAGAGAAGATGGCTAGCGTTACCCACGCGTGAAGTGAACGGCGCTGCAGTCGCGATCTCGTCAATTTCCGGCTTCACATGGTATTACCCACTGACAGTGGGCCAATGCAGCTTCCATTTGCAGACTACTAGTTCCAGTAACGTTAGTTTACACACTCTGAGCGCTGAACGCCCCTACGTTTCTCAAACTCAGCGTTCGGCTGCTCGCTGGTCATAGTGCTACATGATTCGAGCTGTCCCAAGTGATCTCACGATCTTACAGCTTCTCCTGGCCAGGACAGGATATTTTGTGTACCATTATGTGGCACACTGCCATTGGTCCTCTCAGTTTGGCGGCAAAACTCAGTACAAAAGATCAGCAATGGCTGAGCGCTCGGTTCGCGTCGTAGTGGCGGCTCTAGAGGCCACTGGGGGCATCGGCCTCCGTCAGCAGATCCCGTGGCAGCTGCCCACCGACATGAAGCATTTCCGCGCACTGACGACAGCCCCCACAGCCTCCTCAGCTCAGCACGCAGTCATCATGGGACGCAAGACGTGGGAGTCGCTTCCAGCCAAAGTACGGCCCATGCCCAAGCGCTACAACGTGATTCTCACGCGCGACACCAGCTACAGACAGAGTCAGAACGTTCCTGAGACGGTGGGCATCGCTGCGAGCTTCCGTGAGGCGCTGGAGCTTGTGCAGCAACAGGGAGAGAGGGTGGACCAGTGTTCGTCATTGGTGGAGGAGCTGTGTACACGGAAGCTTTGAATTATGCAGGCTGTAATCAGGTGCATCTGACGAGAGTCAAGGGAGCGTTCGAGTGTGACGCCTTCTTCCCAATGGAGCAACTCAAGCAGAAGTTTAAGGTGACGGAGGAGTCGGAAGTCAAGGAGGAGAACGGTGTGAGGTTCCAATTCATTGAGTTGGAGAGAAAACGTGACGACGTGAAGGCTCTGGAGTCGACGTTGGTGGACAACACGACACCACATGAAGAGATGCAGTACCTCGACTTGATCAGGAAGATTCTGACGCATGGAGCCAAGCGTGCTGATCGTACTGGAACTGGGACTTGTCGGTCTTTGGAGCTCAGATGAGATTTAGTCTGAGAGATAACGTGTTCCCGTTGTTGACGACAAAGAGGGTGTTTTGGAGAGGAGTGGCAGAGGAACTATTGTGGTTCATTAGTGGAGACACCAGTGCGCAGACACTACAGCAGAAGGATATTCACATCTGGGATGGAAATGGATCGCGTGAGTACCTCGACAGTCGAGGACTCCAGTCACGAGAGGTCGGAGATCTAGGACCGGTCTATGGTTTCCAGTGGCGTCACTTTGGTGCCAAGTACACCAACATGCATGCTGACTACACTGGACAGGGCGTGGATCAACTCGCTGAGGTGATCCACAAGCTGCGGACGAACCCGACTGACCGTCGGATTGTCTTGTCGGCATGGAATCCCGCGGATCTGAACGAGATGGCGTTGCCACCATGTCACATGTTCTGCCAGTTCTACGTGGCCGACGGGGAGTTGTCGTGCCAGATGTACCAGCGCTCGGCCGACATGGGACTTGGTGTTCCGTTTAATATTGCCAGTTACGCATTGCTAACGCGGCTGGTTGCTCAAGTAGCTGGCCTAAAACCTGGCGAGTTTATCCACGTTATTGGTGATGCACATGTGTACTTGAACCACGTAGAGCCGCTTCAGAAGCAGCTTACACGTACGCCACGCCCGTTCCCGACGCTTGTCATTAATTCGGAGAAGACTACGAGCATCGATGACTTTACGTTTGAAGACTTGGAGGTGCGCAACTACTCTCCGCATAGTACGATTAAGATGGAGATGTCCGTTTGAGCATGAGTCGTAGAGAAAACAAGAGATACTCGTCGAACGGCAACGTCAGCTTTCAACCATTTACTGTATTAATCATGCTCTATAGACCTGGGTCATTGACGACTAACTCGTCCTCTAGCATCACCAATGGATTCATGTTGCTCATCGCAGCAAGAGCGACTCTGATCCGTCAGTGACTTACCCTAGCGCCATCAATGTAGATTACCATCCGTGCAGACATCGAAAGTTCATTGCATGGAACTTTACAAACAGGACGAGTTGGAGGTGAAAAAGACAACCAGACAGTGATTTAACGAGTACATCATGCGCTTTAATGAGATGTCGACAGCCGTCGACAACCAAGCCGTGGGAAGTCTGAACGAGTCTTGGGAGTTAATCACCCAACTAACTGCAAATCCTAATGTTCCTGCTCTTCATGATCCCGCGATCCCTTCAACGACTGTAACATTGTGGACATCAAGGAGTGGTTCATGCCCCGCTCACTTGGACCACGGGGATGGGAGTGACCGCAAGAGTACGTGCTCTTGCGCGTTACCACGAAAGGTCCTGTCACGCACATTGCAGAGGTCAGTGCACAGTGCTGGCGGTCTCCGTCGACGCGAAGCTGGAACACCATTGAACTTTTGCACGTCACAATTAAAAACGCGTCCGAGGCAGCAGACATCACCAAGACCACCATGGGCAAGGCGAACTTCACCACCAACCCATATCCAAATCTCGCGTTGAGCGAAGCCGATCGTGACATGCTGCTGCAGTTGGAACGCGACTTGATCCTCGAAATCTTCCCAAAGTACGAAGAGTTCGTACTCGTTGACAAACGAAAGGTGAAGCGTGCCCAGTGGAGGGCCATCGGCGATGATAAGAACCTACACGTTTACGTGGAACGCAGTGGCTGGAACGACAACGACCAAGACGAAGAAGTCGAGTCTCAAAACTCAACTGACAACTGGCAGAAGAACATGCCGACAATTCTCGCAGTCGGAACGTTCGAGGGAGAGCTGAACGACCTCATGTTCGGCACTGTGAACCCGACTCAGGAGATTATGCGTGTGAAGGCCTCGTACGTGAAGGACTACAGTGATGGCGCTGTACTAGCCAACATTGTGGTACCAACTGCTGAAGACCCTTTTCGTTCCGTGTCGGTGAAGTGGACGCAGATCAACCTGCCACTCAATCAGACTGGGCTCATTCAAAACCGCGACTTTGTCTGTCTCGAGGCAACCGGCATTCTGCACTTCGCAAACGGAGATCGTGTCGGCTACCAACTTCTCCACTCCATCGACTTTCCACACATCCAACCATTTCCTGGAACTGTTCGTGCTAGACACAAGATTATCGGCTTTTATCGGCAGATCAGCCACAATGTCATCGACACGTACGCATTCGACACAGTGCACCCTGGTGGCAAAGTCTTCCGGTCTGTGGCACTCAAAGCATCGGCCGAAGCGCTGCTATCCACTACCAACTACGTCGTCTGCGGACAAGCTAAGAAGTTGACATGGAGACTTCAGCATCGCCAAGCGGAGACACGATCCCAACGTCATCGAAGCAGTACTCGCAACGTACTGTCTAGTGAGAAATTGTGCTCATGTTGTGCACGAAACCTGTCCCCTGGAAGCTTTGGACTCCCACGAGTGACTGCACTGGGGAAAAGCGTCTGCAAACTCTGTATGAACCCGGTGTGCCTCAAATGCAAGCGTCCTAAAGGAATCAGCTTTTTGACACCGGACGGGAAGCTCCTGCGTCACAAAATCACCTTTTGCGTCATGTGCATGAGCGAAGTCACGCAGATGAACGCACTGCCAGCCGCACGTGATCAGGCGGAAGGATACCAAGCTTACAACGTCATGGCGTCTCTCTCCGGATCCGACATCCTTTCCGATGACATGGACGTCTAAGTGATCTGCATGGAGTTGTGCTTCTTCTTACCAGCAGATATCCATCGTCTAATAAATGTTCGTGAATGATTTACACTGCTGAAGCACTGACAACTACCGTTATTGATAGAGCAGGGCAACTACACGCTCCATACAAGCTCGGAAACAGATAAGAGCAAGTTGGTGAGTGAAATCAACTAGCAGTATCGTATATTCATGCGCGTATTATCCAAGCTATCAACGTACAGATGCTGGTGAATCAAGCAGCCACACCAACGACAACCTCGTCCGCGGGCGATAGCTTCTTCACGTGCATCATGAGTGGGTTCTTCATCCCAATTGTAAGTCCACCAGAGCAGGCTACGTCTTGACCAGGCACTTCATCGAAGTGGAAGCGGCTCACGACACACGCAACCACCATCTTCATCTCCATCATGGCGAGTTTGCGTCCAACGCACACACGCGGGCCCGTATTGAATGCACTGAACTTGCCAGACGAAACCTTGATCATCTCACCCGTTTGAGGGTCGATGAATCGCTCGGGCTTGAACGACGCAGCATCGGCACCCCAGACGCCTGGCATACGAGCCATGGCGTGATACACCAATGCGATGTTCGAACCTTTCGGTACGAACGTACCGTCCGGGAAGACCGTGTCGCGAACACAGAGCTTCTGAGCCAAACCCACAGGTGAGAACAAACGCAGTGCTTCGCTGATGGTGGCTTCCAAGTACGGCAAAGTCTGCACATCCTGCATGTCCGGAACGTAGTCAAAGTCGACTCCGAGCTTCGGAAGCTTCTCCAACAATTCGGCACGTAGTTTGTCCTCCACTCGAGGGTTGAGCGTAAGCAGGTGGAACAGCCATGCTAATGCATCTGCAGCAGTGTCACGACCTGCAATTAGTGCCATGAGCACGATATTGCGGACCAGGATGGGGTCAACGGGGTTACCGTCCACTGTTTCGTTGGCGAGGATAAGAGACACGATATCTCGACTGTGTGTCTTGTCCTTGCTGTCATTGACTTGAGATGCATTACGCTTGTCCATAGTTTTTGAGATAACGTCCATGACAAACTGGTCGACCGTCGTGAGCGCTTCACGCAGGTGCTTTTCACTACCAACGTTCAACCAGCGCTTTAGCTTCCAGTACCACGTGGGCACAACCAGTCGAGCTGCGACGATGTGCTGGGCGTCCACGAACGCACGTTCAAATGGGTGTTCGTGCTGCAGCGTGAGTGTGCTCATGTTGAAGCCGAACGCGATCTCTCCAAACGCATCCAGCGTGAACCGACCCGAGTACGTGAACATGTCCACAGGTTTCTCCGTCTTAGCCGCGTTCAGCAGCACACGTTGCAACACTCGGACGTGCTTCTGGATGATCGGAGCCATGTGCTCTCGCAGTGCACGCGAGCTGAAAAGGTTGACAAACACTCGGCGGTGGAACTTCCACTCCTCACCTTCGACGATTAAGATGCTGTCGCCTAGTAGATCCACGAGCAGCTCGTAGATGTGATCACCCTTGAGGAAGTTGTCGTACTGCGTCTTCATGACATGTTCGTAGTGCTCTGGATTGGCCGTGAGGATCATGTTGCGCTGGAACGGTAGACGTAGTGTGAAGGGCATTCCATTGCGTAAGAGAAAGATATCTGTGACCCAGTCCAGGAACCGGTTGGCGTGATAAGCCATGAGCACTGCGTGACCCACGACTGGAATTGCTGAGGGCAAGAAGGGGACGCGTACGGGACCGTGAGCTCCTGGTGCGACATTGTGCTGCTGTTTTGACAACTTTTGGTCGATAGTGTCTTTGGGTAGACATTGTGAAGCAACGGCGGCACCGACGAAGATGCCGAGCATGAGTAGACCGAACTTCTTGAACGGATCGTCGCTATCAAGAAACCAAGAGAGCATGACGATTGACGTGGCAGTTGGTGACCTGAAGTTGAGTTTGATTGTGACTTTCATGCAAGCGTAGTGTCAATCACGACAAGAATCGGCTGAAGACACGGAACGTACGCTGAAATTGATGGCACCGGCGATGTCATCGGAGGGAGCAGTCAGCAGCCAACTCAGACGGGCAGGAAGACGAGAGTGGACGTAACTTCGTTCTTGGGTCATCAATTTGATGACTCGAGATCAACGATAATGAGATGCATCGGGACGAATCATGGGCAATGGCAACTTCGACGCTTTCACGTTCGAATCGAAGTTGACGATGGGGGACACCAACAAGGCTGGCTTCAACATTGATGGCGTTTAACACAGATAGCTCGACCAAAGTCGATGGTTGTGCTTGTCGTCCTCGGTTAATGAACCAGCGCAACACTGTGCGATTGTGAGGTACTTGAAACAACTCACGACGTGCTTGTAGTGGTGTTTCCCGCAAACCAGATCTGTAGCACCTACACATTGAGACCTTGCCCCGCGCCATCATACGATGAATCACCGTGCTTCAGCATATCACAGACGAAGCAAGTCGCCCGTGGTGACCTGGCGCGGCTGCCACTCCAATGACAGTCATCGATACACCGCCCTCCTCCTCCCGAGCACCGCCATGATACTGTAGTACACTGGTTCGATCGTAGTGGTACGACAGCGAGCTGGTCTCAGTATTCGAGAGAGGTGCTAGCTATTGGCGCGCTCCATACAACTTGTTCCTACCCTCATCACCGCCTTGCAGTTGATAGCTCAGCACACACAGTCGAGTAGTTAGATAGCAGAAGCAGGGCGCTGTCTTGTCCACCACAACGCAATAAGCCCGCTGCGGCGTCGACGATGCCCAAGGACCGCTTCAACATGAGCCCCTATCACCCGCTCCAACTCACACGGAAAGACCATCGCACGCTGCTTGAGATCGAGAGCGACCTCGTCGAGGACACGTTCCGCAAGTATGAAGCCTATGTTATGAGCAACTCGCAAGTCAACATGGCTCGCTGGAGACACATCAAGTCCAAGGACGACCTCCACATATACGTGAAGCGCTCTCAAAACGGAGGTCGGTGCTGCTCACCAGATACGGAGGAATATGACGGCAACGGAGTGAAGCCTGTAGTGCTGAGTGTCGGCACGTTCAAAGGACAACTGGACGACCTCATGTTCGGTACTGTGAATCCGACCGACGACATCATGCACATCAAAGCCTCGTATGTCCACGACTACAGCGATGGAGCTGTGCTGGCCACTCTGGTGAAACCCACACCTGCTGACCCTTTTCGGTCTGTGACGGTAAAGTGGCTGCAGATCGACCTCCCTCTAAGCTATACGAAGCTCATTAAAGACCGTGATTTTCTATGTCTGGAAGCTTCAGGCGTCCTGCATTTTGCCAATGGTGAACGAGTCGGGTACTTGATGCTGCATTCAATTGAATCTCCTCTGGTGCAACCACTACCAAACGTGATCCGTGCTAAGCATAACATAACTGGTTTCTTCCGACAAATCGCCCCTAACGTCATCGACACGTTTGCCTTTGATTCGGTTGAACCCGGCGGTTCGATCATGGAGTCGGTGTTGTTGCCCGTGTGCGCCAATGCTCTACTTTCGGCTACAAACTACGTGGAGTGTGGACTCATGAAGAAGTTGACGTGGATGCTGCAACGCCGTCAAACTGCTCTTCGTGCAGGTGATGTAGCACCTATGCTTAATCACGAAGACATTTGTGTCACGTGCAATCAAAACCTGCAGCCAGGTTGCATGAAGCGTCTGTGGAAGGGCAAGTGTAAGATGTGCATGGGTGCTTTGTGCTTCGGATGCAAGGAGGTAAAGACGATCAGCTTCCTCTCTCCGGACCGAAAGCTGCTACGACACAAGATCACCTTTTGTGGCGCGTGCATTACCATGTCCAGCCAAGTAAATGCAATGGACGCAGCACGAGACCAGGCTAATGGCTACCAAGCATACAACGCTTGGTGAAGGCTATGTAGGGCTATTACTTGTCATCACTCCGTTTCAGTTCTTATCATAGTTGTTGTTGTGCCTTGGAGCACTTTTGTATTCCGTTTTGGCATCGCTAATCTGTCTCTAAAAGTAGGAACATGTACTAGGGCTAGGGCTATATCGGTAACTCGTTATGTAAACGTTTTGACTATGATTGCAAGAACTCCGAAGACCTTTGCATGACGTGGCCATACCGGCACCTTGCTTAGAGGAAGCGTGCTGCCAGGAGTTTGCAAATTCCTAGTGAACGACCGTTCACAAATCCATGTTCTTAGAGGGCTCAAGAATAGGGAAGTTTTTAGACTCAATGTATATGTAGATCATTAGGTAATTTGGCATGTTATAAAAATGACCAATTATTGTGATTGTCGAATGCTTTGTCCTTACAAAATCGGGTGCAATTGGACGTATAAGGGAAATAGCACTAATAAACGGAGGCTTTGTAATGCATAAATCAGCGTACAAATCGGGAAGAAGCTGTTAAAGTGGAGATGAAACCCAAGTTTGTATAGACGGCAGAGAAGACCACAAGCGTCAGATTTACGAGCCGTTCTAGAACTTGCGTGACGTTGCACTGTATTCGTCTGACTTTCGTTGGCGAGCTGTTACCCTGTACTACGCATATAGCGCTACATGCGATTAAGTCGGCCGCATCTGACCGCATTGTGCATTGACGGTACAAGTTCGTCAAGTCTATTCCCTACGTCATGCTTGACAAATATGTAAGCCGTGCTGCTAGTATACGTACGTAATATGTGAAGCAACACCCCTTGATTTGCATAGAAGAGCTGCAGATGGAGCTGCGCGTCAGGTTTGGAGAAAATGAAGGACTTTTCAGCCCCCAACATCCTCGACTACTGAAGTTTGACCTTGGTCTCAGCTGGAAGGTTATCGAGCGTCGCGCTCGCGTAGTCGTCACTCAAGAGATCGAGCGCTCCTAACCAAGATAACCTACTGGGACGTATACTCCGAGAAGCTCCTGTTTGTGGACGAGACGTCCAAGAACGGAGATACGCGTGGGCAAAGCGTGAAGAGCGTGCAATTCTTCGTGTATCATTACCATGAGCTGTACAATCGAGCGAATTGATCTTTAGCGGTTTGCTGTAGCGAATAGTCTCACTAGTCTTGCTTAATTTCTTTCGCTAGTGAGACTATACCTCCCGCCCACCGGAACCTCTTCCAATTCCGCCTCTCCGCGGTTACAGTTCCAAATCCACTGCGATGACCTCCTAAGCTAGACATGCCTGACCGTACCCACAGTGTCAGAATGGGTTCACACCGACATCTTCGCTCTTTACGCATGCGGGCATCGCCACCTCTAAAACCTTCTCTGGGTACAACGGGAACGTACGGTTTACATGTCGTGCTTGAGCTGTCCAAACATTGTCTTCATGAGATTAAGCTGTTGGCAATAAGGAGGAAGGAAGAACAAGACAGCACCGACAGAATGAACAGCTTACTCCAACTCTGCGTACATGTGAATACATCATCGCCCAACACGACGATGGACCTCGGAAGAGGCCGCGGCTTCAACCGGAGGAGTACACTCTCAACAAACGCGCAAGGAAAGGCAAGCCGTGTGAACGTACCACGTGTCGTACGCCACGCTACGAATCCACTCCCGACGCAAGCTGCCAGAATCGATACTCGCTCTCCTCGCCCGGAATTAGGGAAGCGAACCATACACTATTTATTGCATGCGATTGGAGCAGAAGGTATTCGTGCTACTCTGAAGATCGTGAAGGATATCCAGGATCTCCCATTCCCGTCGACCCTGAAAGATGTTCAGTCATTTTTAGGCAGTCTCAACTGCTATCACAAGTTTATTAAAATCTCACAGATGAGCAGGTGCGAGCTGAGAGAGACTTATTCCTTGCAAAGGAAGCATTCGCTATCCTGAAGAGGAAGTTTGTGATACTCCATTGCTCAGACAACCGGACCCTTCGTCATCATCCCTTGCTCTAATCGATGTTCAGCCTGGGGCAAGAACACGACGGCATTATTCAACCTGGCCGTTTCACGGGGAGCGTCTTGAATGACGCACAACTTCGGAATCACATTGCTGAGAAAGAAGTATTGGCCGTAATTCGAGTTCTTCATGTGTTCAAAACCTGATCGAGGGATGCCCGTTGTGTTTTACGCCAGACACTCTGTTCTGAAGTGGGTGATCAAGTCCAAGACTGTTGATGGGCATTTGGTTCCCTGGGGCGTTTCTGTGTCGCAGTACAACCAACCTGGAGATCCGGATAGTCCAACGGGATGAAGATGGACTCGCTGCTGTTCTAGGCGCAGGTATCCCTCCGAGAGAGCACCTAAATGTAATCGCGGATCACTCACCCAAGGCAACCCGGTGGTCAGTATCGAGATGCTCGAAGTGGGCTATTCCGGAGTGGTCGTGAGTTTCGATGGTGCCGCGAAGACATTGACGAGAAGCGGAAGCTGTGGTTGCGTGTTGTCGCCACCCCCCGAATAGAAAGTTCTGGATGCTTGTGGCTACATCCTGGAGGTGTCACCGTGAACGATGCAGAGTACTGGGATTGTTACATGGTTTATCTATGGCCCACGGCAGAGGGATCCAGGATTTAGTGGTTGTGGGACACTCAAGGTTCGTCATACAACAAATCCAAGATTTGATTAACTTGTCACAGTTTAAGACTGTGAATTGGTAGCGATTGATAGGAAGTAAGTGTTCAATTGGTTTATGACGACAAGTTGTATTGATCCCTTGTAAGAAAGTAGTTGTTGATGTTCACCACGGTGTGTGGCCTCTAACTCACAATAGGTGAGGTCGTGGAGAGTCAACACACTACTTGGCTGGAGCAGTACAGAAGTATCGATTGACTTATTCTTAGTTGATTCACGGATGAACCTGCCATCCGATGCGCAATGCTGGCGGTTCAACTACTTAACCTCAACTACTTGACTATACTAAGTTCAATTCAAAACAGAATGCCTCTTTGACATGGTCAGACTATGGCTGGAGACCATGGTCATCTCTGCTTCCATCTCGACACCAATTGGATGTTCCTGCTATCTGACATGCTTCTCCTATGGTAGCTCATATTTATTTCTTGAACTATGTGTAGCCTCAATCTGCTCTTTGTTGTTGCTTCACTAAACCCCGTCACATAACAGCAATCAACCCAACCTTCAGAAGGAGATTAGCCGAGTGCAAAACGCCCAGGATATCCTGAATGCAAACGGTACCTTCTGTCAATACAACGGGTTCCTATTAAGATACGATCACCGAGATGCGATCACTGACATGCGATCGTCCAAGGTGCGATCACCGAAATACGATCATCCGGGAAGTGATCACCCGGACATATGCTCTACTCCGACGACTACCAACTTAGCGACATGCGAACGAATATGCGATCACCCGAAAATGCGATCATCCGGATAAATATCCGGAAATGCGATCAGCGGGAAAATGCGATCATGACGAGCAGGGCACCAACCCTTTGGATCAGGACGGATATGACTACAACGATACGATGATTACGGCACGAGGTACCACTACTTTGGTGCATTTAGGTACAGTTTGGAACTAGTGGCTATGCGAGTAGGATAGGAGATAGGTAGACTTCAGATTTTCTTCGTAAGACACAAAGGGAAGCTTCTTTTATAAATATACGTGGTACTCGATCTTCCGGGACAGGAACGTACATTGGCCTACCCGACGACAACGAACCACCCTACCAAGGAGAAGGCTCAAGGCGTCTGAATCTTCTTTGGATTGAAGACATTGGACTCGCTCTTCTTCTAAAGGCCACGTGACATCTATTCCAGGCTGGGAACAAACATTGGCCCTCCTAACGATCGAGATATCGCCAAGATCCTACAAGAAGTAAGCGAAGGTCACCCCTGGTAGCTTGACCAGGGCGCTATCACAAGACCCCCAAGGAGACCCCACAATAGGAGGCGGCAAACACGAAAGGAAACACAACAAAGGACACTCCGACGCGGACCAAGTTATATTCAAGACTTAACCACGACCTCTACCCCACAGACGCGTGAAGAAGTTTCCGCGTGTCTGCCCAACTATCCCGAGTACCGTCCGTACGGTTCCCCAACGATCCCCACCAGGAATCTTCACGTCACCGGAAGAGTGCAACCCGCCCCACCGACGGGTACACAAGGTGAGACCAAGATCAGCGTCAGCGGACGATCGGAGTACCACACCAAGAGTCGGTAGTCCGGAGCACAAGTGCGTAAGGAACCCGGCAGTCAGCAATTTCTGTCGACCCACTTCGCCACATCAACCTGCAAGGCCCTGAGTGTGAACCACTTCCCTTAGCTGCGCGGGTTCTAGCAATGTTTACACGATCTAGAACTCGCACGAGGGATATTGAATCTGCTCCGCGCATGGGACCCTTGGATATCAAGCTGAACGATGGGGACGGATCAAGGTACTTCAGGAAGGAGACCAGTATCTCTCAGATATCACCACCTTCCTGAAAGACGACCTAAAATGTTTCTCACCGAAACGCCTCAAGAAAACTGCGAAGATGGCTTATCTGTTCGCCCTAGATGCTCGCAGAGTGCTGTTTGTGAGATCAATCAGAGGTCGTCTGCGGGATGCTGAAGTTGAGCTAAGGCTTGAAGTCCAGGAATCACTAGGGGAAGGCATGATCCATTCTGCGTATGAAGACTTTCAGGGTGGACACCACGGCATCACCTAACTCATGAGAAATTACGCTTAGAGTTCTATTGCCCCGGAATGTATGCGGATGTCGAGCGATTCATGAAAGAGTGTGTGGATTGTTCTAGTGGTAAGGGATCACCTCCGAATGCCGGATCTTCACCGGACAACATCGAGCTCACACGGCCATTCGACGCTGTGGATTTCTGGATTTTGCGACTCACTTACCTGAGATAGTGCGAGGAAATACGTTCCTACAACTTTCCCAGGATATGTTTTCAGGATAGGTGATGTGCAAACCAATGTAGTCGACGATCGCACAGGATAAGACCCACGTTTCATAAGTGAGATATTCACAAGGTTTTGTGACCTCATAGGTAACAACCAAAGAGCGAATCTCCCATATTAACCTCAAACAAACGGTCAACAATAGCGCTCAGTGCAGACGGCCATTAGTAGTTTCAAGGCGTAGCCGTTTAATTGGATTGAGATGAACAAGTGTAGAGAAGTGGTTCTACTTAATCGCAAGATCGCAGGAGTATCTTGCACACGGCGCCCGAACTGCCGACTAACGGTGGGGGCACTCCTATCTTCCGCGAAGTTACTTGATCTCACCTAGTGTACCCGTCGGTGGGACTAGATCGCTCCTCGGGTGATCTCGATAGACGCGCTTGTTGTCGATCTTGCTGTCTGACAGGACAGCGGGACTTGCAACAGCAGCGGGGATACTTCTACTCGCTGCACCGGGTAATTATCGAGTCTTCGATCTTGGGTGTCCTAGATCTGATCTCGACTTGGCCAGTGTTGATGTTGGTCGGTGGGCGTCTTGTGGTCGGTATGTGACCTTCTTCCAATGGAACCAATACGTGCTTGCCGCTTCATATAGCGGGGTCTTGATACGAGGGTTGACGAGCGTCCAGCCAAGCAATCTGGACGCAGGAACTCTACTTGGTATCGATCTTAGTCTTGCGTAGCGTTGGGAAGGCCAATACTGTGTATCCATGCCCGGAATGGCGAAGATGATGAGGACCTGTGTAGTAGAAGGTAAAAACAACTCTGAATTAAAAGTTAGTATCCTATGCTTCCCATTTGAGGCTATCCATAACGCACTGGCTTCATCATACCTATAATGAAGCTAATATCAATATTACCTGTCAATATCGATATCGCGTGGGTACAATTGGTTTGAGCTGGAATGATGTCACGCATTCACGGATTACTATAGAGAGTCCTACTATATTTATAGAGTTACTATTGCTCTTGATTGACATAACGGGAGCGTAGTCTGGAAATTTCCCATCCGCTTCACCATAATCGTCCCCTGCACGGGCCATTGCCACACTACGGCTTTCGCTTGCTGCACCACATTATCTCAGGATCACCCCTCACATCATGGCTCAAGATCGCGGGTTCACATTCGTCATCTCTTCGACCATCGCCGCCTTCTTCGTCAAAATCACCAGTGCCCCAAGATCAGCTGGAAGCGCTCGCGGTAGTGGCCGCCGCGGCGGAACCAGATACTCTTCATGATTACCCGCCTAGGCCAAGTCCTCCGTGCCCTGAATGCGTACGGCTGTCTTCCGCACCTTCCGTACGTGTCCGTCGATCTCACGTGGATCTGCATATTGTTCGGACGGCAGTTTTGGATATTCTAACGTCGCTACAGAACGTGGATGACGCTATTAACCGTGAAACGATCTTCGACCAATTGCAAGATGAACACGAGGATCTTCAACACGCCCACACCGACTCCCTTCACCTGAACACCCTCCCGACTTTGAAAGGCCGGACAATGATCTTTCGTCCGCCGACAACCAAGATCTTCTTCATGACGGCGGTGATCTTGAATCTGGTGGTAGTAGCCAGCCTCCTGAAGTCGATCGATCTTCCAACGCAGCTCCTCTAGTTCCTGCTACCCCGACATTCCAAGATCAGAACGTATTCCCTGCTTGACCAATCCTCGGCTTTTTCGCCCCACAGACGTTCCCGTGGGATGCAGATCAGGCGAGCCATTTATGTGTTTCGGAGCTGAACGTGCGGGTGTTGAGTGATCTTCTGCCCAAGGTGTCCGATTCGCTGTTTCCTGACGTAGTTTCCACCGCAAAGCCTTCCCAAGTGGAGATCGAGAATTGCATTACTGGAACTGCTCTAGATGTTCTGATGTCCAGTGATCCTCCGTCCTAGGCTTCTCTGGAATTCAACGAAGGCCCTCTTTCGTTCATGGTCTACTTCATGCCAGTCGGCTTCTGCGAGAAGTATTTGGAATACGAGGAGAAGCATCTCCAAGCGTTTTTGGGTCTTGCCACTTCCTGCCGATTTCGGATGACATGTGTACGACAGATGTCACCTTGTCAGCTTATCACGAAAACCGTCGCCAACGTCGATCTCGGGCTGGGGCGGCTTGGAAGCAATTCCTACAACGCCATCTTATCCCCAGCACTGCGTCAGTGTCGTTGTGATTTGGACATTCTGCTGGATCCTTTCTTCCTTCACTTCCCGAAATCTTGTCATCCCAAGGTCTGGTATCCAGACGTGTCTGCCGCGTCGCTCGCGGATGCGCTGTCATCTCTCGCTGATCACCCCGCAACACACATCCTCCACCTCCAAGACAAGTTTGTTAACATGCCGCCCCTTAGTCGGTTTTGATGTCGGCCTATCGGAACTTTTGATCTAACCATTTCCCTAATTCTTCATTGTGATATCCTCCTTGTTGTACGTTGATTTTGAAATATCAACGTCTTCGATCTTGTGTCACATAACCACTAGTCGGTTCACACGTATCATATACACCACTATCCACCTGATCTTCCACCGCCCGGTAGACTCTTCACTTATCCTTCGTGATGTGACCTGCTCACTTCACGATCTTGCCTCCTTATGGCTCCTCGTGTGATTGCATGACCTCGAATCGATTTCGATTCGTTCGGTCGCGCAGATAGTCATACAGTAGAGCTCCACAATTAAGATCGGCTTCATCCACCCACGTCGGTTCGTCATAATCTTTCCAGAAAACCAGGAATTCGCGCAAGGTACGTCCATATCGCGTACGTCTCCCAGATCGTATGTCCGCATTCTTTTCAACTTTATATTCGTCGATATCTAGATCTCGTACCCAGCTGTCTTCAGGCAACAAAGCTTCATCAAAATCGAATCGATCTTGATCTGGTATTGTCAACCGTATCTTGAGACGGTCCGGGAATTGTCGTACAGGCTTGATCTTAGAGACATGCACCACCGGGAAGAGTCGGTATTCTGTACCGGCGATCTCGAGCCGCACTGCATGTTCATTCACCAACTCCAACACCCGAAAGGGACCGTGCCACATATGTGCCAGCTTACGTGCATATCCTTCCTTGACTCGGTCTAGGTATAACCACACTTGGGTTCCGACTTCGATCTTATGTGGTAGGACCGTTTCATTGTGCCGATCTGCCCTCTCTTGGATCGCATCACGTAGTCTCTCGTTGACTTGCTCACGGGCCAGCTGATATTGATTCTGGATACGGTATCGCCACCGACGGGGTTCACGATCTCGTCTTCCCGTCGATCCCAATGGTACCACTGCTTCCAGCGTAGATCGTGGATCCCAGCCGTTTAATAGATAGAATGGGGTATCTCCTCGCTTGCGATCTTGGGCGGTATTGAGCGCGAAGGTGAGACGCTCCGCGTACTCATCCCAATCTCGCTGATCGACATCTTCCACATACATCTTGACTGCACGTGTCAATGTTCCCACCATCCGTTCGGTTGTACCGTTTGCTTGCGGGCGGTACGCCATTATTGCTCTGTCTCTGTCCCACGATTTTGTTGAACGATTTGAAGAAATCAGACATAAAACCGGGTTCTCGATCATGTCGGATAGCCTCGCTCGCATCGAACCGGGGAAAAACATATCCCTCCTAATTCTCGACGACGGTCTGAGCTGTTCTTGATGCGCTAACCCTCGCGATCACATACCCACTGAATAGATCGATCCAGATCAACAACTCGGTGTTTCCTTTGCGCGACCTTGGCAGCGACGGTATGTGGTCCATGCCAATGATCTGGAATGGATGCGTAGCTTGTAAATTGCCAGGCGATTCCCCATGGATCGTTGGTCGTCCTTTTCCCGTCTCACAATCTATGCACTGACCCACGTAGTGTTACACACACTGATATAATCCATGCCAGTGGAAGTGAGCTCTGATCTTGTGATATGTCGTCCAATACCTTTGTGACCACCTTCCAGACTCGAATGGTAGTGGTGCATAAGATCGTTTTGCAATGTTCCAGGCACCACCAGCTTGGCACCGAGATCGCGATCTCCTCAATCAGGATTGCTTTTCTACTTTCCGCTTAATCGACAGAAATAGAAAAGCAATTCTGACTCATCCGTCTCGTAGTGATCTGCGATCTTAGCACAGTTCCCGCCTCAGTCGAGGTTAGACCTTGCACGTCCCCTCGCAGGTAGGCCTTCAGATCGACGATCCACTTCCCCTCGTCTTGAGCTCGACAAATCCGCTCCATCTCCATCCTCTGTACGATCTCTTCTTGTAGAACTCGAGGGCGATATTTCTTGCGCGATCTCGTGACCGCGGTGATCTTGACTGTGGCCTCATCGTCCTTGGCTATTAGCAGATCATCCATTCTGTTGAGAGGCTTGAGCCTTGGCGCTCGTCTTTGGAGGTGATCACAATCCTCCTTCACGATGAAGTACCAGACTGTCGGCACTCTGATCCCAATCTCGCTTCATGGGTAAGAACTCGTGGTTGGGCCAAGATCGGAGACGTTCCAGCACTTGTTGTCGTAACCGCGTTAACCCTGGTGCCTTACATTCGATCTCACCTCTTATTTCCCTGATCATTAAGTTAGAGTCTCCACAGATGATTAGCCGTCCCCTATCCATCTCCGACAGGAAATCGAGACAGGAGCAGACCACGATATTCTGTTTCATTCACTGTGAGATCGATTTGTACTCCGACGCTGCCGAGACCACGGTCCAGTTTGGTAGGCTCCATACAGTTCCACTATACGCTCCGCCACTTCGTTTCACCCGCGCCGATCCATCAAAGCTAACGACTAGCAATATCTCGCCTGGTTCCACGGCATCGAGATCACTTGTTGCGGTTGCTTCCTGGGAGCGATGGAACCCAGAATGGCGCCCACTTCCTTGCGAGGCGTAATGCTCGCTGCGATCACACCTAAGATCTCGTCTTCACCTTTTGGTACATTTGGCGACCTCAAGAGTTCAGCCTGATAGGAGTGCTACCCCTCGCCCTGACCGTCCCTGTAACCCGGATGAGTGGAGTAGCCACGCTATTGTCGAACGATGCGTCAACACTCGAATCGATCTTGTCACGAGTTGAGTGTAGCACATATCTACTATCCTGAGCAGAGCCAACACTTCCTTGTCGACCATACCATATTTGATCTCGTTCGGCTTGAGTGTGCGACTAGTGAAAGTCACTGGTTTATACACTCCATCATGCTCTTGCATCAACGCAGCTGAGATAGCCCACTTGCTGACATATACTGCTATCAGTTGCTGTCGGTCTACATCGACATGTTGCAGGATCGGAGCCGTTACGATCTTGTTCTTCAGCAGGGTGCACGCCGTTCTGGCTTGATCCCGCCTGACATCTTCACCGTTTTTTACGATGCTGTTCTCATCGGCCCCAGTCGATTTTGTCCGCCGAGCGATCTCGAAGAAATCTGCATCGCAGAGTTCGTATAGAACCGATGCGTAGATCGCGAACTCTTCAATAAATCTATTATAGTACGTGAGACTCCCCAAGAACGATTACATCGATCTCAGGTTCAAATCTTGTAAAGCCGGAAGATCCTTCGGATGTGCCTCCAAACCTTCCGCTGACACACGATGTACTAGATAGTCCACCTTACGCAGACCCCAGAAGCTTTTGGCGACATCGATGGACAGATTCCATTCATCACAGGCATCCAGGAGCTTCTCCGCCTTTTCGCATAACGTATCCCACGATCTTCCGGTTACCAGTATGTCGTCAATATAAGATTGTCACCCCTATACTGACATATTTTTCTCTAGATTAGGCTCCGCCGTCTCAAATACGTCTCTTCAGTCAGGTCGAACTTGATCGCTCGTCACCTTTAGAAAACAGTATAGCGCGTTATCCAGCAATCTCTGGTAGATCTTGGGGGCGTTCTCGAGTCCGAACGGCATTCGATTCCTCTTGAACAACTGAAACGGTGTGACGAACGCCGAGATCGCTCGGGATCGGCCCGTCATAGGCACTACCCATGCAGAACGTCCACTACTGCGTAGTGGACGTTTTGCCATTGATGCCAGTCTCGAAAATTTTGTAGCCGTGGCCATATCCAAGGAGCAATGTCAGAGGACCTTGTCAATATCGTCCAGCAAGTCGTTGATCAAAGGCATGGAGTATACCATGAGCCCCGTCAAGCTATTGACCAGGCGGTAATCTATACACAAGCTGATGTTGACCCCGTTCTTCTTGTTGATCACGACTATGGGTGATGACCAAGGGGAAATTGAGTGTCGGATCATTCGCGTAGATAGCAATCCGTTGGCTAGTAGACGCAGCTTTCCGCGGAACTGCATGGCCACCTTGTGGTAACGTTCAGCGACCTGCTCAGCATTTCCCACATCTATGTCGCATACCACTCCCTTTGCTACTGGTGCTGTTGCATTGCCCTTCCCGATAAGGAGATGCTTCCGCTTCGAACTAATCTACACGAGACGTTCGATCTCCTCCTGGGTGTTGATCTTGGCGTCGCCTATTTGTAGATCTTCGATTTTGACTTCTTCCGTGGACGCCGTAACCTCAGATAGTACAGCCATTTGATCTTCCACTTCCTCTGCAAACAAGTCCTCTCTTCCTTGATACACACTTCGTAGTCCGTCGTAGGATCGCCGGTGTTTGCTTCAAGCCTTGCGTGAGGGTTGTTGCTACTGACAGGATCAATCTATTTTTGACCCCTGCCTGACGGTGGACTTACATCATCGTCTTCCGCGATCTTAATACTCTTGATAACTCCTACCGGCCGTGGTAAGATCGCGGTCGGCGTTACATACTCTGGACGTTCCACCGCTAGCTCAGTAATCAGCTCACTTCTATCCACTTCACTGATCTCATCCGTGGTTGCCTGGTATGCGAGATTTTGCCATTCGGCGTACCTCCTCGATCCTACGGATACATATCCCGGAATTCGGGGAATTCGATCTCCACTCACCCACATCGCGACTCTCGATCCTTCGTGGAGAGTTAGTGCACGGTCACTCACGTTGGTTACCTGTAGATAACACGTCCTTCCTGGTCCGACTGCGATCGTTGGCACCCATAGAATTCCCCTGGTCACCCATAATTTGTACTGGTTAGACGTTTGGCTACGTATCCTGATCTTGGCTGTCTGTCCGACATCGATTCAGTCATGATCCTTCCAACACACATGTTCGACCTTGCCGCGTAGAGAGGACGCCTACCTGCCATCTGAAGGAGAACTTCATCGGGCAAACATATCGTCCCATCAGCGAGATCGAGGCGGATACCCGCTGGTACCATGCAATCCACTCCTAGGATTAGATCTTGATCTCCCGTTGGCGGACCGACCCATGCTTCGAAGAATACTCTAGCGATCCTGCCAGCGAAATCTTAAGACGGGTACGTCCCTCGATCTTATATGGAGACCTTCCAACACCTTCACATTCCAACGTTTGGCTCTCATCGATGTGGCACCCGACCTTACGAGCAAAGGTGGCATCCAATATAGATACCTCGGCACCACTGTCGAATAGCAAAGTTGCTTTTTCTTTGCTGATCTTCCCCATAGCCTTGGATTGCTTGAACGTCTTGTCTGGGGCATGATACTTCCAGTAACCCCGCGATTCCCCAGGGGAAATCTCAAGAGCCATCATCACACTCGATCTTGCATACTCATCAATCTGGCGTAGACTTGGCACTGTAGCGATAGATTTCTCCAGACGATCACATATATTGTCGATCGGATCGATCATTTGGTTAACTGTTGCCTCCGATTGTTTCTCGACATTTTCCTAGACGCAAAGGCTAGAACATTCGACTCATACCGGTTTCAAACCCGGCGAGAGTCCTAATTTAACATATTCTCCGCCGTCTCTGGCAACATGCCGGCGTGCTTGGTAGGGTTATACCACTGTCGGATCAAGTTGTAGAATTCTTCCATAGCACATTTTCCCGCCTCGTGGACACCACCACAGGCCTTGCATGTGAAGAGACAGCGATCTGAAGGATGTCCTTTGCGGCCGCATTTCCACTTATCAGACGTCACCAACACCCGAGATCGCTGTGTTTGTGTGATCCACAGTGAGAGCATCGCTTAGGTGGTGAGCCTGCGTCCATGGGTCATTGTCGATCTTGTTGTGCATGACGGTTTGCAAACTTCGTACGATGTGCGATCTCGGTTCACTTGCCCCTGATCTTGCTGTCCCTCATCGCCTCGAGACGCTACGAGGTAAACTTGACGTAGTACGGCATCACTATCAGATCCACTGGACTCAGCTTCGGACTCGGTGCTGTCAGAGATCGCATTGACGGCTCGGACTGCCCGCGTTGAGGCAGACGGGACTGCTGCATTGACGTTCTTCTGGCGGGGATTGATGGAGCCACTACTGCCTTAGTTTGTCGGGCCTTCGCTCGTTGCCGAGATCGACGTGCTTCATCCAAGGTGTCAGCATCTGGGACCCGTCGAATGGCAAGGTGATCGATCTACCAGATAGCGATAATCAAGCGTTAAGATGAAATGCCACACACGAAATATAGTAATATCACTAGGAAGCGGCCGAAGCGGTCACGTGCAAGCCTATGGGATCCCGCGCAGTTGCGCGATACGATAAATGGCATGACGGGTTTTGGCAAACCCTACGCAACCTCAGGTCTAGGCATATGCAATCGGGGTCCCGAACCATTGACCATATGCTATCCACCGTAGCGCAGCAGATATATCCGCCTTGTACGTCAAGACAGAAGTACACGCTACATCGCCAACGAACGAGCGTTCGGGAGCGCTATGTGCCGACGTGGTCGGTAGTGGTTATTCCGCCGCGTCCTGACCATGGCGGCTTGTACAGCATATCCAGAACGTTGACCGCACCCGTGAATGGTATCGCTCCTGTTCGCCTGCAAACATATGCGAGTTCGCCTGCAAATATATGCGACTTCGCCTGCAAATATGTGCGAGTTCACCTGCAAATATGTGCGAGTTCACCTGCAAATATGTGCGAGGTGAAGAACCTGATGTCGTGTAGCCAGATATACAAGGTCAGGGCCACACGATTCGCATACCGCCTTCTACCATAACGTTACCTGAATGGGAAATATAGTAATATCACTAGGAAGCGGCCGAAGTGGTCACGTGCAAGCCTATGGGACCCCGCGCAGTTGCGCGATACGATAAATGGCATGACGGGTTTTGGCAAACCCTACGCAACCTCAGGTCTAGGCATATGCAATCGGGGTCCCGAACCATTGACCATATGCTATCCACCGTAGCGCAGCAGATATATCCGCCTTGTACGTCAAGACAGAAGTACACGCTACATCGCCAACGAACGAGCGTTCGGGAGCGCTATGTGCCGACGTGGTCGGTAGTGGTTATTCCGCCGCGTCCTGACCATGGCGGCTTGTACAGCATATCCAGAACGTTGACCGCACCCGTGAATGGTATCGCTCCTGTTCGCCTGCAAACATATGCGAGTTCGCCTGCAAATATATGCGACTTCGCCTGCAAATATGTGCGAGTTCACCTGCAAATATGTGCGAGGTGAAGAACCTGATGTCGTGTAGCCAGATATACAAGGTCAGGGCCACACGATTCGCATACCGCCTTCTACCATAACGTTACCTGAATGGGAAATATAGTAATATCACTAGGAAGCGGCCGAAGTGGTCACGTGCAAGCCTATGGGACCCCGCGCAGTTGCGCGATACAATAAATGGCATGACGGGTTTTGGCAAACCCTACGCAACCTCAGGTCTAGGCATATGCAATCGGGGTCCCGAACCATTGACCATATGCTATCCACCGTAGCGCAGCAGATATATCCGCCTTGTACGTCAAGACAGAAGTACACGCTACATCGCCAACGAACGAGCGTTCGGGAGCGCTATGTGCCGACGTGGTCGGTAGTGGTTATTCCGCCGCGTCCTGACCATGGCGGCTTGTACAGCATATCCAGAACGTTGACCGCACCCGTGAATGGTATCGCTCCTGTTCGCCTGCAAATATATGCGAGTTCACCTGCAAATATGTGCGAGGTGAAGAACCTGATGTCGTGTAGCCAGATATACAAGGTCAGGGCCACACGATTCGCATACCGCCTTCTACCATAACGTTACCTGAATGGGAAATATAGTAATATCACTAGGAAGCGGCCGAAGTGGTCACGTGCAAGCCTATGGGACCCCGCGCAGTTGCGCGATACGATAAATGGCATGACGGGTTTTGGCAAACCCTACGCAACCTCAGGTCTAGGCATATGCAATCGGGGTCCCGAACCATTGACCATATGCTATCCACCGTAGCGCAGCAGATATATCCGCCTTGTACGTCAAGACAGAAGTACACGCTACATCGCCAACGAACGAGCGTTCGGGAGCGCTATGTGCCGACGTGGTCGGTAGTGGTTATTCCGCCGCGTCCTGACCATGGCGGCTTGTACAGCATATCCAGAACGTTGACCGCACCCGTGAATGGTATCGCTCCTGTTCGCCTGCAAACATATGCGAGTTCACCTGCAAATATGTGCGAGGTGAAGAACCTGATGTCGTGTAGCCAGATATACAAGGTCAGGGCCACACGATTCGCATACCGCCTTCTACCATAACGTTACCTGAATGGGAAATATAGTAATATCACTAGGAAGCGGCCGAAGTGGTCACGTGCAAGCCTATGGGACCCCGCGCAGTTGCGCGATACGATAAATGGCATGACGGGTTTTGGCAAACCCTACGCAACCTCAGGTCTAGGCATATGCAATCGGGGTCCCGAACCATTGACCATATGCTATCCACCGTAGCGCAGCAGATATATCCGCCTTGTACGTCAAGACAGAAGTACACGCTACATCGCCAACGAACGAGCGTTCGGGAGCGCTATGTGCCGACGTGGTCGGTAGTGGTTATTCCGCCGCGTCCTGACCATGGCGGCTTGTACAGCATATCCAGAACGTTGACCGCACCCGTGAATGGTATCGCTCCTGTTCGCCTGCAAACATATGCGAGTTCGCCTGCAAATATATGCGACTTCGCCTGCAAATATGTGCGAGTTCACCTGCAAATATGTGCGAGGTGAAGAACCTGATGTCGTGTAGCCAGATATACAAGGTCAGGGCCACACGATTCGCATACCGCCTTCTACCATAACGTTACCTGAATGGGAAATATAGTAATATCACTAGGAAGCGGCCGAAGTGGTCACGTGCAAGCCTATGGGACCCCGCGCAGTTGCGCGATACGATAAATGGCATGACGGGTTTTGGCAAACCCTACGCAACCTCAGGTCTAGGCATATGCAATCGGGGTCCCGAACCATTGACCATATGCTATCCACCGTAGCGCAGCAGATATATCCGCCTTGTACGTCAAGACAGAAGTACACGCTACATCGCCAACGAACGAGCGTTCGGGAGCGCTATGTGCCGACGTGGTCGGTAGTGGTTATTCCGCCGCGTCCTGACCATGGCGGCTTGTACAGCATATCCAGAACGTTGACCGCACCCGTGAATGGTATCGCTCCTGTTCGCCTGCAAACATATGCGAGTTCGCCTGCAAATATATGCGACTTCGCCTGCAAATATGTGCGAGTTCACCTGCAAATATGTGCGAGGTGAAGAACCTGATGTCGTGTAGCCAGATATACAAGGTCAGGGCCACACGATTCGCATACCGCCTTCTACCATAACGTTACCTGAATGGGAAATATAGTAATATCACTAGGAAGCGGCCGAAGTGGTCACGTGCAAGCCTATGGGACCCCGCGCAGTTGCGCGATACGATAAATGGCATGACGGGTTTTGGCAAACCCTACGCAACCTCAGGTCTAGGCATATGCAATCGGGGTCCCGAACCATTGACCATATGCTATCCACCGTAGCGCAGCAGATATATCCGCCTTGTACGTCAAGACAGAAGTACACGCTACATCGCCAACGAACGAGCGTTCGGGAGCGCTATGTGCCGACGTGGTCGGTAGTGGTTATTCCGCCGCGTCCTGACCATGGCGGCTTGTACAGCATATCCAGAACGTTGACCGCACCCGTGAATGGTATCGCTCCTGTTCGCCTGCAAATATATGCGAGTTCGCCTGCAAATATATGCGACTTCGCCTGCAAATATGTGCGACTTCGCCTGCGAATATGTGCGAGTTCACCTGCAAATATGTGCGAGGTGAAGAACCTGATGTCGTGTAGCCAGATATACAAGGTCAGGGCCACACGATTCGCATACCGCCTTCTACCATAACGTTACCTGAATGGGAAATATAGTAATATCACTAGGAAGCGGCCGAAGTGGTCACGTGCAAGCCTATGGGACCCCGCGCAGTTGCGCGATACGATAAATGGCATGACGGGTTTTGGCAAACCCTACGCAACCTCAGGTCTAGGCATATGCAATCGGGGTCCCGAACCATTGACCATATGCTATCCACCGTAGCGCAGCAGATATATCCGCCTTGTACGTCAAGACAGAAGTACACGCTACATCGCCAACGAACGAGCGTTCGGGAGCGCTATGTGCCGACGTGGTCGGTAGTGGTTATTCCGCCGCGTCCTGACCATGGCGGCTTGTACAGCATATCCAGAACGTTGACCGCACCCGTGAATGGTATCGCTCCTGTTCGCCTGCAAACATATGCGAGTTCGCCTGCAAATATATGCGACTTCGCCTGCAAATATGTGCGACTTCGCCTGCAAATATGTGCGAGTTCACCTGCAAATATGTGCGAGGTGAAGAACCTGATGTCGTGTAGCCAGATATACAAGGTCAGGGCCACACGATTCGCATACCGCCTTCTACCATAACGTTACCTGAATGGGAAATATAGTAATATCACTAGGAAGCGGCCGAAGTGGTCACGTGCAAGCCTATGGGACCCCGCGCAGTTGCGCGATACGATAAATGGCATGACGGGTTTTGGCAAACCCTACGCAACCTCAGGTCTAGGCATATGCAATCGGGGTCCCGAACCATTGACCATATGCTATCCACCGTAGCGCAGCAGATATATCCGCCTTGTACGTCAAGACAGAAGTACACGCTACATCGCCAACGAACGAGCGTTCGGGAGCGCTATGTGCCGACGTGGTCGGTAGTGGTTATTCCGCCGCGTCCTGACCATGGCGGCTTGTACAGCATATCCAGAACGTTGACCGCACCCGTGAATGGTATCGCTCCTGTTCGCCTGCAAACATATGCGAGTTCGCCTGCAAATATATGCGACTTCGCCTGCAAATATGTGCGACTTCGCCTGCAAATATGTGCGAGTTCACCTGCAAATATGTGCGAGGTGAAGAACCTGATGTCGTGTAGCCAGATATACAAGGTCAGGGCCACACGATTCGCATACCGCCTTCTACCATAACGTTACCTGAATGGGAAATATAGTAATATCACTAGGAAGCGGCCGAAGTGGTCACGTGCAAGCCTATGGGACCCCGCGCAGTTGCGCGATACGATAAATGGCATGACGGGTTTTGGCAAACCCTACGCAACCTCAGGTCTAGGCATATGCAATCGGGGTCCCGAACCATTGACCATATGCTATCCACCGTAGCGCAGCAGATATATCCGCCTTGTACGTCAAGACAGAAGTACACGCTACATCGCCAACGAACGAGCGTTCGGGAGCGCTATGTGCCGACGTGGTCGGTAGTGGTTATTCCGCCGCGTCCTGACCATGGCGGCTTGTACAGCATATCCAGAACGTTGACCGCACCCGTGAATGGTATCGCTCCTGTTCGCCTGCAAATATATGCGAGTTCGCCTGCAAATATATGCGACTTCGCCTGCAAATATGTGCGACTTCGCCTGCGAATATGTGCGAGTTCACCTGCAAATATGTGCGAGGTGAAGAACCTGATGTCGTGTAGCCAGATATACAAGGTCAGGGCCACACGATTCGCATACCGCCTTCTACCATAACGTTACCTGAATGGGAAATATAGTAATATCACTAGGAAGCGGCCGAAGTGGTCACGTGCAAGCCTATGGGACCCCGCGCAGTTGCGCGATACGATAAATGGCATGACGGGTTTTGGCAAACCCTACGCAACCTCAGGTCTAGGCATATGCAATCGGGGTCCCGAACCATTGACCATATGCTATCCACCGTAGCGCAGCAGATATATCCGCCTTGTACGTCAAGACAGAAGTACACGCTACATCGCCAACGAACGAGCGTTCGGGAGCGCTATGTGCCGACGTGGTCGGTAGTGGTTATTCCGCCGCGTCCTGACCATGGCGGCTTGTACAGCATATCCAGAACGTTGACCGCACCCGTGAATGGTATCGCTCCTGTTCGCCTGCAAACATATGCGAGTTCGCCTGCAAATATATGCGACTTCGCCTGCAAATATGTGCGACTTCGCCTGCAAATATGTGCGAGTTCACCTGCAAATATGTGCGAGGTGAAGAACCTGATGTCGTGTAGCCAGATATACAAGGTCAGGGCCACACGATTCGCATACCGCCTTCTACCATAACGTTACCTGAATGGGAAATATAGTAATATCACTAGGAAGCGGCCGAAGTGGTCACGTGCAAGCCTATGGGACCCCGCGCAGTTGCGCGATACGATAAATGGCATGACGGGTTTTGGCAAACCCTACGCAACCTCAGGTCTAGGCATATGCAATCGGGGTCCCGAACCATTGACCATATGCTATCCACCGTAGCGCAGCAGATATATCCGCCTTGTACGTCAAGACAGAAGTACACGCTACATCGCCAACGAACGAGCGTTCGGGAGCGCTATGTGCCGACGTGGTCGGTAGTGGTTATTCCGCCGCGTCCTGACCATGGCGGCTTGTACAGCATATCCAGAACGTTGACCGCACCCGTGAATGGTATCGCTCCTGTTCGCCTGCAAACATATGCGAGTTCGCCTGCAAATATATGCGACTTCGCCTGCAAATATGTGCGAGTTCACCTGCAATATGTGCGAGTTCACCTGCAATATGTGCGAGGTGAAGAACCTGATGTCGTGTAGCCAGATATACAAGGTCAGGGCCACACGATTCGCATACCGCCTTCTACCATAACGTTACCTGAATGGGAAATATAGTAATATCACTAGGAAGCGGCCGAAGTGGTCACGTGCAAGCCTATGGGACCCCGCGCAGTTGCGCGATACGATAAATGGCATGACGGGTTTTGGCAAACCCTACGCAACCTCAGGTCTAGGCATATGCAATCGGGGTCCCGAACCATTGACCATATGCTATCCACCGTAGCGCAGCAGATATATCCGCCTTGTACGTCAAGACAGAAGTACACGCTACATCGCCAACGAACGAGCGTTCGGGAGCGCTATGTGCCGACGTGGTCGGTAGTGGTTATTCCGCCGCGTCCTGACCATGGCGGCTTGTACAGCATATCCAGAACGTTGACCGCACCCGTGAATGGTATCGCTCCTGTTCGCCTGCAAACATATGCGAGTTCGCCTGCAAATATATGCGACTTCGCCTGCAAATATGTGCGAGTTCACCTGCAAATATGTGCGAGGTGAAGAACCTGATGTCGTGTAGCCAGATATACAAGGTCAGGGCCACACGATTCGCATACCGCCTTCTACCATAACGTTACCTGAATGGGAAATATAGTAATATCACTAGGAAGCGGCCGAAGTGGTCACGTGCAAGCCTATGGGACCCCGCGCAGTTGCGCGATACGATAAATGGCATGACGGGTTTTGGCAAACCCTACGCAACCTCAGGTCTAGGCATATGCAATCGGGGTCCCGAACCATTGACCATATGCTATCCACCGTAGCGCAGCAGATATATCCGCCTTGTACGTCAAGACAGAAGTACACGCTACATCGCCAACGAACGAGCGTTCGGGAGCGCTATGTGCCGACGTGGTCGGTAGTGGTTATTCCGCCGCGTCCTGACCATGGCGGCTTGTACAGCATATCCAGAACGTTGACCGCACCCGTGAATGGTATCGCTCCTGTTCGCCTGCAAACATATGCGAGTTCGCCTGCAAATATATGCGACTTCGCCTGCAAATATGTGCGAGTTCACCTGCAAATATGTGCGAGTTCACCTGCAAATATGTGCGAGGTGAAGAACCTGATGTCGTGTAGCCAGATATACAAGGTCAGGGCCACACGATTCGCATACCGCCTTCTACCATAACGTTACCTGAATGGGAAATATAGTAATATCACTAGGAAGCGGCCGAAGTGGTCACGTGCAAGCCTATGGGACCCCGCGCAGTTGCGCGATACGATAAATGGCATGACGGGTTTTGGCAAACCCTACGCAACCTCAGGTCTAGGCATATGCAATCGGGGTCCCGAACCATTGACCATATGCTATCCACCGTAGCGCAGCAGATATATCCGCCTTGTACGTCAAGACAGAAGTACACGCTACATCGCCAACGAACGAGCGTTCGGGAGCGCTATGTGCCGACGTGGTCGGTAGTGGTTATTCCGCCGCGTCCTGACCATGGCGGCTTGTACAGCATATCCAGAACGTTGACCGCACCCGTGAATGGTATCGCTCCTGTTCGCCTGCAAACATATGCGAGTTCGCCTGCAAATATATGCGACTTCGCCTGCAAATATGTGCGAGTTCACCTGCAAATATGTGCGAGGTGAAGAACCTGATGTCGTGTAGCCAGATATACAAGGTCAGGGCCACACGATTCGCATACCGCCTTCTACCATAACGTTACCTGAATGGGAAATATAGTAATATCACTAGGAAGCGGCCGAAGTGGTCACGTGCAAGCCTATGGGACCCCGCGCAGTTGCGCGATACGATAAATGGCATGACGGGTTTTGGCAAACCCTACGCAACCTCAGGTCTAGGCATATGCAATCGGGGTCCCGAACCATTGACCATATGCTATCCACCGTAGCGCAGCAGATATATCCGCCTTGTACGTCAAGACAGAAGTACACGCTACATCGCCAACGAACGAGCGTTCGGGAGCGCTATGTGCCGACGTGGTCGGTAGTGGTTATTCCGCCGCGTCCTGACCATGGCGGCTTGTACAGCATATCCAGAACGTTGACCGCACCCGTGAATGGTATCGCTCCTGTTCGCCTGCAAACATATGCGAGTTCGCCTGCAAATATATGCGACTTCGCCTGCAAATATGTGCGAGTTCACCTGCAAATATGTGCGAGGTGAAGAACCTGATGTCGTGTAGCCAGATATACAAGGTCAGGGCCACACGATTCGCATACCGCCTTCTACCATAACGTTACCTGAATGGGAAATATAGTAATATCACTAGGAAGCGGCCGAAGTGGTCACGTGCAAGCCTATGGGACCCCGCGCAGTTGCGCGATACGATAAATGGCATGACGGGTTTTGGCAAACCCTACGCAACCTCAGGTCTAGGCATATGCAATCGGGGTCCCGAACCATTGACCATATGCTATCCACCGTAGCGCAGCAGATATATCCGCCTTGTACGTCAAGACAGAAGTACACGCTACATCGCCAACGAACGAGCGTTCGGGAGCGCTATGTGCCGACGTGGTCGGTAGTGGTTATTCCGCCGCGTCCTGACCATGGCGGCTTGTACAGCATATCCAGAACGTTGACCGCACCCGTGAATGGTATCGCTCCTGTTCGCCTGCAAACATATGCGAGTTCGCCTGCAAATATATGCGACTTCGCCTGCAAATATGTGCGAGTTCACCTGCAAATATGTGCGAGGTGAAGAAACCTGATGTCGTGTAGCCAGATATACAAGGTCAGGGCCACACGATTCGCATACCGCCTTCTACCATAACGTTACCTGAATGGGAAATATAGTAATATCACTAGGAAGCGGCCGAAGTGGTCACGTGCAAGCCTATGGGACCCCGCGCAGTTGCGCGATACGATAAATGGCATGACGGGTTTTGGCAAACCCTACGCAACCTCAGGTCTAGGCATATGCAATCGGGGTCCCGAACCATTGACCATATGCTATCCACCGTAGCGCAGCAGATATATCCGCCTTGTACGTCAAGACAGAAGTACACGCTACATCGCCAACGAACGAGCGTTCGGGAGCGCTATGTGCCGACGTGGTCGGTAGTGGTTATTCCGCCGCGTCCTGACCATGGCGGCTTGTACAGCATATCCAGAACGTTGACCGCACCCGTGAATGGTATCGCTCCTGTTCGCCTGCAATATATGCGAGTTCGCCTGCAAATATATGCGACTTCGCCTGCAAATATGTGCGAGTTCACCTGCAAATATGTGCGAGGTGAAGAACCTGATGTCGTGTAGCCAGATATACAAGGTCAGGGCCACACGATTCGCATACCGCCTTCTACCATAACGTTACCTGAATGGGAAATATAGTAATATCACTAGGAAGCGGCCGAAGTGGTCACGTGCAAGCCTATGGGACCCCGCGCAGTTGCGCGATACGATAAATGGCATGACGGGTTTTGGCAAACCCTACGCAACCTCAGGTCTAGGCATATGCAATCGGGGTCCCGAACCATTGACCATATGCTATCCACCGTAGCGCAGCAGATATATCCGCCTTGTACGTCAAGACAGAAGTACACGCTACATCGCCAACGAACGAGCGTTCGGGAGCGCTATGTGCCGACGTGGTCGGTAGTGGTTATTCCGCCGCGTCCTGACCATGGCGGCTTGTACAGCATATCCAGAACGTTGACCGCACCCGTGAATGGTATCGCTCCTGTTCGCCTGCAAATATATGCGAGTTCACCTGCAAATATGTGCGAGGTGAAGAACCTGATGTCGTGTAGCCAGATATACAAGGTCAGGGCCACACGATTCGCATACCGCCTTCTACCATAACGTTACCTGAATGGGAAATATAGTAATATCACTAGGAAGCGGCCGAAGTGGTCACGTGCAAGCCTATGGGACCCCGCGCAGTTGCGCGATACGATAAATGGCATGACGGGTTTTGGCAAACCCTACGCAACCTCAGGTCTAGGCATATGCAATCGGGGTCCCGAACCATTGACCATATGCTATCCACCGTAGCGCAGCAGATATATCCGCCTTGTACGTCAAGACAGAAGTACACGCTACATCGCCAACGAACGAGCGTTCGGGAGCGCTATGTGCCGACGTGGTCGGTAGTGGTTATTCCGCCGCGTCCTGACCATGGCGGCTTGTACAGCATATCCAGAACGTTGACCGCACCCGTGAATGGTATCGCTCCTGTTCGCCTGCAAACATATGCGAGTTCGCCTGCAAATATATGCGACTTCGCCTGCAAATATGTGCGAGTTCACCTGCAAATATGTGCGAGGTGAAGAACCTGATGTCGTGTAGCCAGATATACAAGGTCAGGGCCACACGATTCGCATACCGCCTTCTACCATAACGTTACCTGAATGGGAAATATAGTAATATCACTAGGAAGCGGCCGAAGTGGTCACGTGCAAGCCTATGGGACCCCGCGCAGTTGCGCGATACGATAAATGGCATGACGGGTTTTGGCAAACCCTACGCAACCTCAGGTCTAGGCATATGCAATCGGGGTCCCGAACCATTGACCATATGCTATCCACCGTAGCGCAGCAGATATATCCGCCTTGTACGTCAAGACAGAAGTACACGCTACATCGCCAACGAACGAGCGTTCGGGAGCGCTATGTGCCGACGTGGTCGGTAGTGGTTATTCCGCCGCGTCCTGACCATGGCGGCTTGTACAGCATATCCAGAACGTTGACCGCACCCGTGAATGGTATCGCTCCTGTTCGCCTGCAAATATATGCGAGTTCACCTGCAAATATGTGCGAGGTGAAGAACCTGATGTCGTGTAGCCAGATATACAAGGTCAGGGCCACACGATTCGCATACCGCCTTCTACCATAACGTTACCTGAATGGGAAATATAGTAATATCACTAGGAAGCGGCCGAAGTGGTCACGTGCAAGCCTATGGGACCCCGCGCAGTTGCGCGATACGATAAATGGCATGACGGGTTTTGGCAAACCCTACGCAACCTCAGGTCTAGGCATATGCAATCGGGGTCCCGAACCATTGACCATATGCTATCCACCGTAGCGCAGCAGATATATCCGCCTTGTACGTCAAGACAGAAGTACACGCTACATCGCCAACGAACGAGCGTTCGGGAGCGCTATGTGCCGACGTGGTCGGTAGTGGTTATTCCGCCGCGTCCTGACCATGGCGGCTTGTACAGCATATCCAGAACGTTGACCGCACCCGTGAATGGTATCGCTCCTGTTCGCCTGCAAATATATGCGAGTTCACCTGCAAATATGTGCGAGGTGAAGAACCTGATGTCGTGTAGCCAGATATACAAGGTCAGGGCCACACGATTCGCATACCGCCTTCTACCATAACGTTACCTGAATGGGAAATATAGTAATATCACTAGGAAGCGGCCGAAGTGGTCACGTGCAAGCCTATGGGACCCCGCGCAGTTGCGCGATACGATAAATGGCATGACGGGTTTTGGCAAACCCTACGCAACCTCAGGTCTAGGCATATGCAATCGGGGTCCCGAACCATTGACCATATGCTATCCACCGTAGCGCAGCAGATATATCCGCCTTG
This sequence comes from Phytophthora palmivora, assembly GCA_008079305.1. Taxonomy (NCBI): domain Eukaryota; phylum Oomycota; class Peronosporomycetes; order Peronosporales; family Peronosporaceae; genus Phytophthora; species Phytophthora palmivora. The sequence goes on along the minus strand of VOQZ01001054.1, from coordinate 4,651 downwards.
TACGTCAAGACAGAAGTACACGCTACATCGCCAACGAACGAGCGTTCGGGAGCGCTATGTGCCGACGTGGTCGGTAGTGGTTATTCCGCCGCGTCCTGACCATGGCGGCTTGTACAGCATATCCAGAACGTTGACCGCACCCGTGAATGGTATCGCTCCTGTTCGCCTGCAAATATGCGTGGCGAGTTCACCTGCAAATATGTGCGAGTTGAAGACCTGATGTCGTGTAGCCAGATATACAAGGTCAGGGCCACACGATTCGCATACCGCCTTCTACCATAACGTTACCTGAATGGGAAATATAGTAATATCACTAGGAAGCGGCCGAAGTGGTCACGTGCAAGCCTATGGGACCCCGCGCAGTTGCGCGATACGATAAATGGCATGACGGGTTTTGGCAAACCCTACGCAACCTCAGGTCTAGGCATATGCAATCGGGGTCCCGAACCATTGACCATATGCTATCCACCGTAGCGCAGCAGATATATCCGCCTTGTACGTCAAGACAGAAGTACACGCTACATCGCCAACGAACGAGCGTTCGGGAGCGCTATGTGCCGACGTGGTCGGTAGTGGTTATTCCGCCGCGTCCTGACCATGGCGGCTTGTACAGCATATCCAGAACGTTGACCGCACCCGTGAATGGTATCGCTCCTGTTCGCCTGCAAATATATGCGAGTTCGACTTCTGCAAATATATGTGCGAGGTGAAGAACCTGATGTCGTGTAGCCAGATATACAAGGTCAGGGCCACACGATTCGCATACCGCCTTCTACCATAACGTTACCTGAATGGGAAATATAGTAATATCACTAGGAAGCGGCCGAAGTGGTCACGTGCAAGCCTATGGGACCCCGCGCAGTTGCGCGATACGATAAATGGCATGACGGGTTTTGGCAAACCCTACGCAACCTCAGGTCTAGGCATATGCAATCGGGGTCCCGAACCATTGACCATATGCTATCCACCGTAGCGCAGCAGATATATCCGCCTTGTACGTCAAGACAGAAGTACACGCTACATCGCCAACGAACGAGCGTTCGGGAGCGCTATGTGCCGACGTGGTCGGTAGTGGTTATTCCGCCGCGTCCTGACCATGGCGGCTTGTACAGCATATCCAGAACGTTGACCGCACCCGTGAATGGTATCGCTCCTGTTCGCCTGCAAATATGCGAGTTCGCCTGCAAATATATGCGACTCGCCTGCAAATATGTGCGACTTCGCCTGCAAATATGTGCGAGTTCACCTGCAAATATGTGCGAGGTGAAGAACCTGATGTCGTGTAGCCAGATATACAAGGTCAGGGCCACACGATTCGCATACCGCCTTCTACCATAACGTTACCTGAATGGGAAATATAGTAATATCACTAGGAAGCGGCCGAAGTGGTCACGTGCAAGCCTATGGGACCCCGCGCAGTTGCGCGATACGATAAATGGCATGACGGGTTTTGGCAAACCCTACGCAACCTCAGGTCTAGGCATATGCAATCGGGGTCCCGAACCATTGACCATATGCTATCCACCGTAGCGCAGCAGATATATCCGCCTTGTACGTCAAGACAGAAGTACACGCTACATCGCCAACGAACGAGCGTTCGGGAGCGCTATGTGCCGACGTGGTCGGTAGTGGTTATTCCGCCGCGTCCTGACCATGGCGGCTTGTACAGCATATCCAGAACGTTGACCGCACCCGTGAATGGTATCGCTCCTGTTCGCCTGCAATATATGCGAGTTCGCCTGCAAATATTGCGACTTCGCCTGCAAATATGTGCGAGTTCACCTGCAATATGTGCGAGTTCACCTGCAAATATGTGCGAGGTGAAGAACCTGATGTCGTGTAGCCAGATATACAAGGTCAGGGCCACACGATTCGCATACCGCCTTCTACCATAACGTTACCTGAATGGGAAATATAGTAATATCACTAGGAAGCGGCCGAAGTGGTCACGTGCAAGCCTATGGGACCCCGCGCAGTTGCGCGATACGATAAATGGCATGACGGGTTTTGGCAAACCCTACGCAACCTCAGGTCTAGGCATATGCAATCGGGGTCCCGAACCATTGACCATATGCTATCCACCGTAGCGCAGCAGATATATCCGCCTTGTACGTCAAGACAGAAGTACACGCTACATCGCCAACGAACGAGCGTTCGGGAGCGCTATGTGCCGACGTGGTCGGTAGTGGTTATTCCGCCGCGTCCTGACCATGGCGGCTTGTACAGCATATCCAGAACGTTGACCGCACCCGTGAATGGTATCGCTCCTGTTCGCCTGCAAATATATGCGAGTTCGCCTGCAAATATGCGACTTCGCCTGCAAATATGTGCGAGTTCACCTGCAAATATGTGCGAGTTCACCTGCAAATATGTGCGAGGTGAAGAACCTGATGTCGTGTAGCCAGATATACAAGGTCAGGGCCACACGATTCGCATACCGCCTTCTACCATAACGTTACCTGAATGGGAAATATAGTAATATCACTAGGAAGCGGCCGAAGTGGTCACGTGCAAGCCTATGGGACCCCGCGCAGTTGCGCGATACGATAAATGGCATGACGGGTTTTGGCAAACCCTACGCAACCTCAGGTCTAGGCATATGCAATCGGGGTCCCGAACCATTGACCATATGCTATCCACCGTAGCGCAGCAGATATATCCGCCTTGTACGTCAAGACAGAAGTACACGCTACATCGCCAACGAACGAGCGTTCGGGAGCGCTATGTGCCGACGTGGTCGGTTGGAGTGGTTATTCCGCCGCGTGCCGACCTGGCGGCTTGTACAGCATATCCAGAACGTTGACCGCACCCGTGAATGGTATCGCTCCTGTTCGCCTGCAAACTATGCGAGTTCGCCTGCAAATATATGCGACTTCGCCTGCAAATATGTGCGAGTTCACCTGCAAATATGTGCGAGGTGAAGAACCTGATGTCGTGTAGCCAGATATACAAGGTCAGGGCCACACGATTCGCATACCGCCTTCTACCATAACGTTACCTGAATGGGAAATATAGTATATCACTAGGAAGCGGCCGAAGTGGTCACGTGCAAGCCTATGGGACCCCGCGCAGTTGCGCGATACGATAAATGGCATGACGGGTTTTGGCAAACCCTACGCAACCTCAGGTCTAGGCATATGCAATCGGGGTCCCGAACCATTGACCATATGCTATCCACCGTAGCGCAGCAGATATATCCGCCTTGTACGTCAAGACAGAAGTACACGCTACATCGCCAACGAACGAGCGTTCGGGAGCGCTATGTGCCGACGTGGTCGGTAGTGGTTATTCCGCCGCGTCCTGACCATGGCGGCTTGTACAGCATATCCAGAACGTTGACCGCACCCGTGAATGGTATCGCTCCTGTTCGCCTGCAAATATATGCGAGTTCACCTGCAAAATATGTGCGAGGTGAAGAACCTGATGTCGTGTAGCCAGATATACAAGGTCAGGGCACACGATTCGCATACCGCCTTCTACCATAACGTTACCTGAATGGGAAATATAGTAATATCACTAGGAAGCGGCCGAAGTGGTCACGTGCAAGCCTATGGGACCCCGCGCAGTTGCGCGATACGATAAATGGCATGACGGGTTTTGGCAAACCCTACGAAACCTCAGGTCTAGGCATATGCAATCAGGGTCCCGAACCATTGACCATATGCTATCCACCGTAGCGCAGCAGATATATCCGCCTTGTACGTCAAGACAGAAGTACACGCTACATCGCCAACGAACGAGCGTTCGGGAGCGCTATGTGCCGACGTGGTCGGTAGTGGTTATTCCGCCGCGTCCTGACCATGGCGGCTTGTACAGCATATCCAGAACGTTGACCGCACCCGTGAATGGTATCGCTCCTGTTCGCCTGCAAATATGCGAGTTCGCCTGCAATATATGCGACTTCGCCTGCAAATGTGCGACTTCGCCTGCGAATATGTGCGAGTTCACCTGCAAATATGTGCGAGGTGAAGAACCTGATGTCGTGTAGCCAGATATACAAGGTCAGGGCCACACGATTCGCATACCGCCTTCTACCATAACGTTACCTGAATGGGAAATATAGTAATATCACTAGGAAGCGGCCGAAGTGGTCACGTGCAAGCCTATGGGACCCCGCGCAGTTGCGCGATACGATAAATGGCATGACGGGTTTTGGCAAACCCTACGAAACCTCAGGTCTAGGCATATGCAATCGGGGTCCCGAACCATTGACCATATGCTATCCACCGTAGCGCAGCAGATATATCCGCCTTGTACGTCAAGACAGAAGTACACGCTACATCGCCAACGAACGAGCGTTCGGGAGCGCTATGTGCCGACGTGGTCGGTAGTGGTTATTCCGCCGCGTCCTGACCATGGCGGCTTGTACAGCATATCCAGAACGTTGACCGCACCCGTGAATGGTATCGCTCCTGTTCGCCTGCAAATATATGCGAAATGTTTCACCTGCAAATATGTGCGGGTGAAGAACCTGATGTCGTTGTAGCCAGATATACAAGGTCAGGGCCACACGATTCGCATACCGCCTTCTACCATAACGTTACCTGAATGGGAATATAGTAATATCACTAGGAAGCGCCGAAGTGGTCACGTGCAAGCCTATGGGACCCCGCGCAGTTGCGCGATACGATAAATGGCATGACGGGTTTTG
>VOQZ01001053.1:0-44628 GCA_008079305.1 Phytophthora palmivora | reverse complement strand
AATATCACTAGGAAGCGGCCGAAGTGGTCACGTGCAAGCCTATGGGACCCCGCGCAGTTGCGCGATACGATAAATGGCATGACGGGTTTTGGCAAACCCTACGCAACCTCAGGTCTAGGCATATGCAATCGGGGTCCCGAACCATTGACCATATGCTATCCACCGTAGCGCAGCAGATATATCCGCCTTGTACGTCAAGACAGAAGTACACGCTACATCGCCAACGAACGAGCGTTCGGGAGCGCTATGTGCCGACGTGGTCGGTAGTGGTTATTCCGCCGCGTCCTGACCATGGCGGCTTGTACAGCATATCCAGAACGTTGACCGCACCCGTGAATGGTATCGCTCCTGTTCGCCTGCAAACATATGCGAGTTCGCCTGCAAATATATGCGACTTCGCCTGCAATATGTGCGAGTTCACCTGCAAATATGTGCGAGGTGAAGAACCTGATGTCGTGTAGCCAGATATACAAGGTCAGGGCCACACGATTCGCATACCGCCTTCTACCATAACGTTACCTGAATGGGAAATATAGTAATATCACTAGGAAGCGGCCGAAGTGGTCACGTGCAAGCCTATGGGACCCCGCGCAGTTGCGCGATACGATAAATGGCATGACGGGTTTTGGCAAACCCTACGCAACCTCAGGTCTAGGCATATGCAATCGGGGTCCCGAACCATTGACCATATGCTATCCACCGTAGCGCAGCAGATATATCCGCCTTGTACGTCAAGACAGAAGTACACGCTACATCGCCAACGAACGAGCGTTCGGGAGCGCTATGTGCCGACGTGGTCGGTAGTGGTTATTCCGCCGCGTCCTGACCATGGCGGCTTGTACAGCATATCCAGAACGTTGACCGCACCCGTGAATGGTATCGCTCCTGTTCGCCTGCAAATATATGCGAGTTCACCTGCAAATATGTGCGAGGTGAAAACCTGATGTCGTGTAGCCAGATATACAAGGTCAGGGCCACACGATTCGCATACCGCCTTCTACCATAACGTTACCTGAATGGGAAATATAGTAATATCACTAGGAAGCGGCCGAAGTGGTCACGTGCAAGCCTATGGGACCCCGCGCAGTTGCGCGATACGATAAATGGCATGACGGGTTTTGGCAAACCCTACGCAACCTCAGGTCTAGGCATATGCAATCGGGGTCCCGAACCATTGACCATATGCTATCCACCGTAGCGCAGCAGATATATCCGCCTTGTACGTCAAGACAGAAGTACACGCTACATCGCCAACGAACGAGCGTTCGGGAGCGCTATGTGCCGACGTGGTCGGTAGTGGTTATTCCGCCGCGTCCTGACCATGGCGGCTTGTACAGCATATCCAGAACGTTGACCGCACCCGTGAATGGTATCGCTCCTGTTCGCCTGCAAATATATGCGAGTTCACCTGCAAATATGTGCGAGGTGAAGAACCTGATGTCGTGTAGCCAGATATACAAGGTCAGGGCCACACGATTCGCATACCGCCTTCTACCATAACGTTACCTGAATGGGAAATATAGTAATATCACTAGGAAGCGGCCGAAGTGGTCACGTGCAAGCCTATGGGACCCCGCGCAGTTGCGCGATACGATAAATGGCATGACGGGTTTTGGCAAACCCTACGCAACCTCAGGTCTAGGCATATGCAATCGGGGTCCCGAACCATTGACCATATGCTATCCACCGTAGCGCAGCAGATATATCCGCCTTGTACGTCAAGACAGAAGTACACGCTACATCGCCAACGAACGAGCGTTCGGGAGCGCTATGTGCCGACGTGGTCGGTAGTGGTTATTCCGCCGCGTCCTGACCATGGCGGCTTGTACAGCATATCCAGAACGTTGACCGCACCCGTGAATGGTATCGCTCCTGTTCGCCTGCAACATATGCGAGTTCGCCTGCAAATATATGCGACTTCGCCTGCAAATATGTGCGAGTTCACCTGCAAATATGTGCGAGGTGAAGAACCTGATGTCGTGTAGCCAGATATACAAGGTCAGGGCCACACGATTCGCATACCGCCTTCTACCATAACGTTACCTGAATGGGAAATATAGTAATATCACTAGGAAGCGGCCGAAGTGGTCACGTGCAAGCCTATGGGACCCCGCGCAGTTGCGCGATACGATAAATGGCATGACGGGTTTTGGCAAACCCTACGCAACCTCAGGTCTAGGCATATGCAATCGGGGTCCCGAACCATTGACCATATGCTATCCACCGTAGCGCAGCAGATATATCCGCCTTGTACGTCAAGACAGAAGTACACGCTACATCGCCAACGAACGAGCGTTCGGGAGCGCTATGTGCCGACGTGGTCGGTAGTGGTTATTCCGCCGCGTCCTGACCATGGCGGCTTGTACAGCATATCCAGAACGTTGACCGCACCCGTGAATGGTATCGCTCCTGTTCGCCTGCAACATATGCGAGTTCGCCTGCAAATATATGCGACTTCGCCTGCAAATATGTGCGAGTTCACCTGCAAATATGTGCGAGGTGAAGAACCTGATGTCGTGTAGCCAGATATACAAGGTCAGGGCCACACGATTCGCATACCGCCTTCTACCATAACGTTACCTGAATGGGAAATATAGTAATATCACTAGGAAGCGGCCGAAGTGGTCACGTGCAAGCCTATGGGACCCCGCGCAGTTGCGCGATACGATAAATGGCATGACGGGTTTTGGCAAACCCTACGCAACCTCAGGTCTAGGCATATGCAATCGGGGTCCCGAACCATTGACCATATGCTATCCACCGTAGCGCAGCAGATATATCCGCCTTGTACGTCAAGACAGAAGTACACGCTACATCGCCAACGAACGAGCGTTCGGGAGCGCTATGTGCCGACGTGGTCGGTAGTGGTTATTCCGCCGCGTCCTGACCATGGCGGCTTGTACAGCATATCCAGAACGTTGACCGCACCCGTGAATGGTATCGCTCCTGTTCGCCTGCAAATATATGCGAGTTCGCCTGCAAATATATGCGACTTCGCCTGCAAATATGTGCGACTTCGCCTGCGAATATGTGCGAGTTCACCTGCAAATATGTGCGAGGTGAAGAACCTGATGTCGTGTAGCCAGATATACAAGGTCAGGGCCACACGATTCGCATACCGCCTTCTACCATAACGTTACCTGAATGGGAAATATAGTAATATCACTAGGAAGCGGCCGAAGTGGTCACGTGCAAGCCTATGGGACCCCGCGCAGTTGCGCGATACGATAAATGGCATGACGGGTTTTGGCAAACCCTACGCAACCTCAGGTCTAGGCATATGCAATCGGGGTCCCGAACCATTGACCATATGCTATCCACCGTAGCGCAGCAGATATATCCGCCTTGTACGTCAAGACAGAAGTACACGCTACATCGCCAACGAACGAGCGTTCGGGAGCGCTATGTGCCGACGTGGTCGGTAGTGGTTATTCCGCCGCGTCCTGACCATGGCGGCTTGTACAGCATATCCAGAACGTTGACCGCACCCGTGAATGGTATCGCTCCTGTTCGCCTGCAAACATATGCGAGTTCGCCTGCAAATATATGCGACTTCGCCTGCAAATATGTGCGACTTCGCCTGCAAATATGTGCGAGTTCACCTGCAAATATGTGCGAGGTGAAGAACCTGATGTCGTGTAGCCAGATATACAAGGTCAGGGCCACACGATTCGCATACCGCCTTCTACCATAACGTTACCTGAATGGGAAATATAGTAATATCACTAGGAAGCGGCCGAAGTGGTCACGTGCAAGCCTATGGGACCCCGCGCAGTTGCGCGATACGATAAATGGCATGACGGGTTTTGGCAAACCCTACGCAACCTCAGGTCTAGGCATATGCAATCGGGGTCCCGAACCATTGACCATATGCTATCCACCGTAGCGCAGCAGATATATCCGCCTTGTACGTCAAGACAGAAGTACACGCTACATCGCCAACGAACGAGCGTTCGGGAGCGCTATGTGCCGACGTGGTCGGTAGTGGTTATTCCGCCGCGTCCTGACCATGGCGGCTTGTACAGCATATCCAGAACGTTGACCGCACCCGTGAATGGTATCGCTCCTGTTCGCCTGCAAACATATGCGAGTTCGCCTGCAAATATATGCGACTTCGCCTGCAAATATGTGCGACTTCGCCTGCAAATATGTGCGAGTTCACCTGCAAATATGTGCGAGGTGAAGAACCTGATGTCGTGTAGCCAGATATACAAGGTCAGGGCCACACGATTCGCATACCGCCTTCTACCATAACGTTACCTGAATGGGAAATATAGTAATATCACTAGGAAGCGGCCGAAGTGGTCACGTGCAAGCCTATGGGACCCCGCGCAGTTGCGCGATACGATAAATGGCATGACGGGTTTTGGCAAACCCTACGCAACCTCAGGTCTAGGCATATGCAATCGGGGTCCCGAACCATTGACCATATGCTATCCACCGTAGCGCAGCAGATATATCCGCCTTGTACGTCAAGACAGAAGTACACGCTACATCGCCAACGAACGAGCGTTCGGGAGCGCTATGTGCCGACGTGGTCGGTAGTGGTTATTCCGCCGCGTCCTGACCATGGCGGCTTGTACAGCATATCCAGAACGTTGACCGCACCCGTGAATGGTATCGCTCCTGTTCGCCTGCAAATATATGCGAGTTCGCCTGCAAATATATGCGACTTCGCCTGCAAATATGTGCGACTTCGCCTGCAAATATGTGCGAGTTCACCTGCAAATATGTGCGAGGTGAAGAACCTGATGTCGTGTAGCCAGATATACAAGGTCAGGGCCACACGATTCGCATACCGCCTTCTACCATAACGTTACCTGAATGGGAAATATAGTAATATCACTAGGAAGCGGCCGAAGTGGTCACGTGCAAGCCTATGGGACCCCGCGCAGTTGCGCGATACGATAAATGGCATGACGGGTTTTGGCAAACCCTACGCAACCTCAGGTCTAGGCATATGCAATCGGGGTCCCGAACCATTGACCATATGCTATCCACCGTAGCGCAGCAGATATATCCGCCTTGTACGTCAAGACAGAAGTACACGCTACATCGCCAACGAACGAGCGTTCGGGAGCGCTATGTGCCGACGTGGTCGGTAGTGGTTATTCCGCCGCGTCCTGACCATGGCGGCTTGTACAGCATATCCAGAACGTTGACCGCACCCGTGAATGGTATCGCTCCTGTTCGCCTGCAAAAATATGCGAGTTCGCCTGCAAATATATGCGACTTCGCCTGCAAATATGTGCGACTTCGCCTGCAAATATGTGCGAGTTCACCTGCAAATATGTGCGAGGTGAAGAACCTGATGTCGTGTAGCCAGATATACAAGGTCAGGGCCACACGATTCGCATACCGCCTTCTACCATAACGTTACCTGAATGGGAAATATAGTAATATCACTAGGAAGCGGCCGAAGTGGTCACGTGCAAGCCTATGGGACCCCGCGCAGTTGCGCGATACGATAAATGGCATGACGGGTTTTGGCAAACCCTACGCAACCTCAGGTCTAGGCATATGCAATCGGGGTCCCGAACCATTGACCATATGCTATCCACCGTAGCGCAGCAGATATATCCGCCTTGTACGTCAAGACAGAAGTACACGCTACATCGCCAACGAACGAGCGTTCGGGAGCGCTATGTGCCGACGTGGTCGGTAGTGGTTATTCCGCCGCGTCCTGACCATGGCGGCTTGTACAGCATATCCAGAACGTTGACCGCACCCGTGAATGGTATCGCTCCTGTTCGCCTGCAAACATATGCGAGTTCGCCTGCAAATATATGCGACTTCGCCTGCAAATATGTGCGAGTTCACCTGCAAATATGTGCGAGTTCACCTGCAAATATGTGCGAGGTGAAGAACCTGATGTCGTGTAGCCAGATATACAAGGTCAGGGCCACACGATTCGCATACCGCCTTCTACCATAACGTTACCTGAATGGGAAATATAGTAATATCACTAGGAAGCGGCCGAAGTGGTCACGTGCAAGCCTATGGGACCCCGCGCAGTTGCGCGATACGATAAATGGCATGACGGGTTTTGGCAAACCCTACGCAACCTCAGGTCTAGGCATATGCAATCGGGGTCCCGAACCATTGACCATATGCTATCCACCGTAGCGCAGCAGATATATCCGCCTTGTACGTCAAGACAGAAGTACACGCTACATCGCCAACGAACGAGCGTTCGGGAGCGCTATGTGCCGACGTGGTCGGTAGTGGTTATTCCGCCGCGTCCTGACCATGGCGGCTTGTACAGCATATCCAGAACGTTGACCGCACCCGTGAATGGTATCGCTCCTGTTCGCCTGCAAACATATGCGAGTTCGCCTGCAAATATATGCGACTTCGCCTGCAAATATGTGCGAGTTCACCTGCAAATATGTGCGAGGTGAAGAACCTGATGTCGTGTAGCCAGATATACAAGGTCAGGGCCACACGATTCGCATACCGCCTTCTACCATAACGTTACCTGAATGGGAAATATAGTAATATCACTAGGAAGCGGCCGAAGTGGTCACGTGCAAGCCTATGGGACCCCGCGCAGTTGCGCGATACGATAAATGGCATGACGGGTTTTGGCAAACCCTACGCAACCTCAGGTCTAGGCATATGCAATCGGGGTCCCGAACCATTGACCATATGCTATCCACCGTAGCGCAGCAGATATATCCGCCTTGTACGTCAAGACAGAAGTACACGCTACATCGCCAACGAACGAGCGTTCGGGAGCGCTATGTGCCGACGTGGTCGGTAGTGGTTATTCCGCCGCGTCCTGACCATGGCGGCTTGTACAGCATATCCAGAACGTTGACCGCACCCGTGAATGGTATCGCTCCTGTTCGCCTGCAAACATATGCGAGTTCGCCTGCAAATATATGCGACTTCGCCTGCAAATATGTGCGAGTTCGCCTGCAAATATGTGCGAGTTCACCTGCAAATATGTGCGAGGTGAAGAACCTGATGTCGTGTAGCCAGATATACAAGGTCAGGGCCACACGATTCGCATACCGCCTTCTACCATAACGTTACCTGAATGGGAAATATAGTAATATCACTAGGAAGCGGCCGAAGTGGTCACGTGCAAGCCTATGGGACCCCGCGCAGTTGCGCGATACGATAAATGGCATGACGGGTTTTGGCAAACCCTACGCAACCTCAGGTCTAGGCATATGCAATCGGGGTCCCGAACCATTGACCATATGCTATCCACCGTAGCGCAGCAGATATATCCGCCTTGTACGTCAAGACAGAAGTACACGCTACATCGCCAACGAACGAGCGTTCGGGAGCGCTATGTGCCGACGTGGTCGGTAGTGGTTATTCCGCCGCGTCCTGACCATGGCGGCTTGTACAGCATATCCAGAACGTTGACCGCACCCGTGAATGGTATCGCTCCTGTTCGCCTGCAAACATATGCGAGTTCGCCTGCAAATATATGCGACTTCGCCTGCAAATATGTGCGAGTTCACCTGCAAATATGTGCGAGGTGAAGAACCTGATGTCGTGTAGCCAGATATACAAGGTCAGGGCCACACGATTCGCATACCGCCTTCTACCATAACGTTACCTGAATGGGAAATATAGTAATATCACTAGGAAGCGGCCGAAGTGGTCACGTGCAAGCCTATGGGACCCCGCGCAGTTGCGCGATACGATAAATGGCATGACGGGTTTTGGCAAACCCTACGCAACCTCAGGTCTAGGCATATGCAATCGGGGTCCCGAACCATTGACCATATGCTATCCACCGTAGCGCAGCAGATATATCCGCCTTGTACGTCAAGACAGAAGTACACGCTACATCGCCAACGAACGAGCGTTCGGGAGCGCTATGTGCCGACGTGGTCGGTAGTGGTTATTCCGCCGCGTCCTGACCATGGCGGCTTGTACAGCATATCCAGAACGTTGACCGCACCCGTGAATGGTATCGCTCCTGTTCGCCTGCAAACATATGCGAGTTCGCCTGCAAATATATGCGACTTCGCCTGCAAATATGTGCGAGTTCACCTGCAAATATGTGCGAGGTGAAGAACCTGATGTCGTGTAGCCAGATATACAAGGTCAGGGCCACACGATTCGCATACCGCCTTCTACCATAACGTTACCTGAATGGGAAATATAGTAATATCACTAGGAAGCGGCCGAAGTGGTCACGTGCAAGCCTATGGGACCCCGCGCAGTTGCGCGATACGATAAATGGCATGACGGGTTTTGGCAAACCCTACGCAACCTCAGGTCTAGGCATATGCAATCGGGGTCCCGAACCATTGACCATATGCTATCCACCGTAGCGCAGCAGATATATCCGCCTTGTACGTCAAGACAGAAGTACACGCTACATCGCCAACGAACGAGCGTTCGGGAGCGCTATGTGCCGACGTGGTCGGTAGTGGTTATTCCGCCGCGTCCTGACCATGGCGGCTTGTACAGCATATCCAGAACGTTGACCGCACCCGTGAATGGTATCGCTCCTGTTCGCCTGCAAACATATGCGAGTTCGCCTGCAAATATATGCGACTTCGCCTGCAAATATGTGCGAGTTCACCTGCAAATATGTGCGAGGTGAAGAACCTGATGTCGTGTAGCCAGATATACAAGGTCAGGGCCACACGATTCGCATACCGCCTTCTACCATAACGTTACCTGAATGGGAAATATAGTAATATCACTAGGAAGCGGCCGAAGTGGTCACGTGCAAGCCTATGGGACCCCGCGCAGTTGCGCGATACGATAAATGGCATGACGGGTTTTGGCAAACCCTACGCAACCTCAGGTCTAGGCATATGCAATCGGGGTCCCGAACCATTGACCATATGCTATCCACCGTAGCGCAGCAGATATATCCGCCTTGTACGTCAAGACAGAAGTACACGCTACATCGCCAACGAACGAGCGTTCGGGAGCGCTATGTGCCGACGTGGTCGGTAGTGGTTATTCCGCCGCGTCCTGACCATGGCGGCTTGTACAGCATATCCAGAACGTTGACCGCACCCGTGAATGGTATCGCTCCTGTTCGCCTGCAAATATATGCGAGTTCGCCTGCAAATATATGCGACTTCGCCTGCAAATATGTGCGAGTTCACCTGCAAATATGTGCGAGGTGAAGAACCTGATGTCGTGTAGCCAGATATACAAGGTCAGGGCCACACGATTCGCATACCGCCTTCTACCATAACGTTACCTGAATGGGAAATATAGTAATATCACTAGGAAGCGGCCGAAGTGGTCACGTGCAAGCCTATGGGACCCCGCGCAGTTGCGCGATACGATAAATGGCATGACGGGTTTTGGCAAACCCTACGCAACCTCAGGTCTAGGCATATGCAATCGGGGTCCCGAACCATTGACCATATGCTATCCACCGTAGCGCAGCAGATATATCCGCCTTGTACGTCAAGACAGAAGTACACGCTACATCGCCAACGAACGAGCGTTCGGGAGCGCTATGTGCCGACGTGGTCGGTAGTGGTTATTCCGCCGCGTCCTGACCATGGCGGCTTGTACAGCATATCCAGAACGTTGACCGCACCCGTGAATGGTATCGCTCCTGTTCGCCTGCAAATATATGCGAGTTCACCTGCAAATATGTGCGAGGTGAAGAACCTGATGTCGTGTAGCCAGATATACAAGGTCAGGGCCACACGATTCGCATACCGCCTTCTACCATAACGTTACCTGAATGGGAAATATAGTAATATCACTAGGAAGCGGCCGAAGTGGTCACGTGCAAGCCTATGGGACCCCGCGCAGTTGCGCGATACGATAAATGGCATGACGGGTTTTGGCAAACCCTACGCAACCTCAGGTCTAGGCATATGCAATCGGGGTCCCGAACCATTGACCATATGCTATCCACCGTAGCGCAGCAGATATATCCGCCTTGTACGTCAAGACAGAAGTACACGCTACATCGCCAACGAACGAGCGTTCGGGAGCGCTATGTGCCGACGTGGTCGGTAGTGGTTATTCCGCCGCGTCCTGACCATGGCGGCTTGTACAGCATATCCAGAACGTTGACCGCACCCGTGAATGGTATCGCTCCTGTTCGCCTGCAAACATATGCGAGTTCGCCTGCAAATATATGCGACTTCGCCTGCAAATATGTGCGAGTTCACCTGCAAATATGTGCGAGGTGAAGAACCTGATGTCGTGTAGCCAGATATACAAGGTCAGGGCCACACGATTCGCATACCGCCTTCTACCATAACGTTACCTGAATGGGAAATATAGTAATATCACTAGGAAGCGGCCGAAGTGGTCACGTGCAAGCCTATGGGACCCCGCGCAGTTGCGCGATACGATAAATGGCATGACGGGTTTTGGCAAACCCTACGCAACCTCAGGTCTAGGCATATGCAATCGGGGTCCCGAACCATTGACCATATGCTATCCACCGTAGCGCAGCAGATATATCCGCCTTGTACGTCAAGACAGAAGTACACGCTACATCGCCAACGAACGAGCGTTCGGGAGCGCTATGTGCCGACGTGGTCGGTAGTGGTTATTCCGCCGCGTCCTGACCATGGCGGCTTGTACAGCATATCCAGAACGTTGACCGCACCCGTGAATGGTATCGCTCCTGTTCGCCTGCAAATATATGCGAGTTCACCTGCAAATATGTGCGAGGTGAAGAACCTGATGTCGTGTAGCCAGATATACAAGGTCAGGGCCACACGATTCGCATACCGCCTTCTACCATAACGTTACCTGAATGGGAAATATAGTAATATCACTAGGAAGCGGCCGAAGTGGTCACGTGCAAGCCTATGGGACCCCGCGCAGTTGCGCGATACGATAAATGGCATGACGGGTTTTGGCAAACCCTACGCAACCTCAGGTCTAGGCATATGCAATCGGGGTCCCGAACCATTGACCATATGCTATCCACCGTAGCGCAGCAGATATATCCGCCTTGTACGTCAAGACAGAAGTACACGCTACATCGCCAACGAACGAGCGTTCGGGAGCGCTATGTGCCGACGTGGTCGGTAGTGGTTATTCCGCCGCGTCCTGACCATGGCGGCTTGTACAGCATATCCAGAACGTTGACCGCACCCGTGAATGGTATCGCTCCTGTTCGCCTGCAAATATATGCGAGTTCACCTGCAAATATGTGCGAGGTGAAGAACCTGATGTCGTGTAGCCAGATATACAAGGTCAGGGCCACACGATTCGCATACCGCCTTCTACCATAACGTTACCTGAATGGGAAATATAGTAATATCACTAGGAAGCGGCCGAAGTGGTCACGTGCAAGCCTATGGGACCCCGCGCAGTTGCGCGATACGATAAATGGCATGACGGGTTTTGGCAAACCCTACGCAACCTCAGGTCTAGGCATATGCAATCGGGGTCCCGAACCATTGACCATATGCTATCCACCGTAGCGCAGCAGATATATCCGCCTTGTACGTCAAGACAGAAGTACACGCTACATCGCCAACGAACGAGCGTTCGGGAGCGCTATGTGCCGACGTGGTCGGTAGTGGTTATTCCGCCGCGTCCTGACCATGGCGGCTTGTACAGCATATCCAGAACGTTGACCGCACCCGTGAATGGTATCGCTCCTGTTCGCCTGCAAATATGTGCGAGTTCACCTGCAAATATGTGCGAGGTGAAGAACCTGATGTCGTGTAGCCAGATATACAAGGTCAGGGCCACACGATTCGCATACCGCCTTCTACCATAACGTTACCTGAATGGGAAATATAGTAATATCACTAGGAAGCGGCCGAAGTGGTCACGTGCAAGCCTATGGGACCCCGCGCAGTTGCGCGATACGATAAATGGCATGACGGGTTTTGGCAAACCCTACGCAACCTCAGGTCTAGGCATATGCAATCGGGGTCCCGAACCATTGACCATATGCTATCCACCGTAGCGCAGCAGATATATCCGCCTTGTACGTCAAGACAGAAGTACACGCTACATCGCCAACGAACGAGCGTTCGGGAGCGCTATGTGCCGACGTGGTCGGTAGTGGTTATTCCGCCGCGTCCTGACCATGGCGGCTTGTACAGCATATCCAGAACGTTGACCGCACCCGTGAATGGTATCGCTCCTGTTCGCCTGCAAATATGTGCGAGTTCACCTGCAAATATGTGCGAGGTGAAGAACCTGATGTCGTGTAGCCAGATATACAAGGTCAGGGCCACACGATTCGCATACCGCCTTCTACCATAACGTTACCTGAATGGGAAATATAGTAATATCACTAGGAAGCGGCCGAAGTGGTCACGTGCAAGCCTATGGGACCCCGCGCAGTTGCGCGATACGATAAATGGCATGACGGGTTTTGGCAAACCCTACGCAACCTCAGGTCTAGGCATATGCAATCGGGGTCCCGAACCATTGACCATATGCTATCCACCGTAGCGCAGCAGATATATCCGCCTTGTACGTCAAGACAGAAGTACACGCTACATCGCCAACGAACGAGCGTTCGGGAGCGCTATGTGCCGACGTGGTCGGTAGTGGTTATTCCGCCGCGTCCTGACCATGGCGGCTTGTACAGCATATCCAGAACGTTGACCGCACCCGTGAATGGTATCGCTCCTGTTCGCCTGCAAATATATGCGAGTTCGCCTGCAAATATATGCGACTTCGCCTGCAAATATGTGCGACTTCGCCTGCGAATATGTGCGAGTTCACCTGCAAATATGTGCGAGGTGAAGAACCTGATGTCGTGTAGCCAGATATACAAGGTCAGGGCCACACGATTCGCATACCGCCTTCTACCATAACGTTACCTGAATGGGAAATATAGTAATATCACTAGGAAGCGGCCGAAGTGGTCACGTGCAAGCCTATGGGACCCCGCGCAGTTGCGCGATACGATAAATGGCATGACGGGTTTTGGCAAACCCTACGCAACCTCAGGTCTAGGCATATGCAATCGGGGTCCCGAACCATTGACCATATGCTATCCACCGTAGCGCAGCAGATATATCCGCCTTGTACGTCAAGACAGAAGTACACGCTACATCGCCAACGAACGAGCGTTCGGGAGCGCTATGTGCCGACGTGGTCGGTAGTGGTTATTCCGCCGCGTCCTGACCATGGCGGCTTGTACAGCATATCCAGAACGTTGACCGCACCCGTGAATGGTATCGCTCCTGTTCGCCTGCAAATATATGCGAGTTCGCCTGCAAATATATGCGACTTCGCCTGCAAATATGTGCGAGTTCACCTGCAAATATGTGCGAGTTCACCTGCAAATATGTGCGAGGTGAAGAACCTGATGTCGTGTAGCCAGATATACAAGGTCAGGGCCACACGATTCGCATACCGCCTTCTACCATAACGTTACCTGAATGGGAAATATAGTAATATCACTAGGAAGCGGCCGAAGTGGTCACGTGCAAGCCTATGGGACCCCGCGCAGTTGCGCGATACGATAAATGGCATGACGGGTTTTGGCAAACCCTACGCAACCTCAGGTCTAGGCATATGCAATCGGGGTCCCGAACCATTGACCATATGCTATCCACCGTAGCGCAGCAGATATATCCGCCTTGTACGTCAAGACAGAAGTACACGCTACATCGCCAACGAACGAGCGTTCGGGAGCGCTATGTGCCGACGTGGTCGGTAGTGGTTATTCCGCCGCGTCCTGACCATGGCGGCTTGTACAGCATATCCAGAACGTTGACCGCACCCGTGAATGGTATCGCTCCTGTTCGCCTGCAAATATATGCGAGTTCGCCTGCAAATATATGCGACTTCGCCTGCAAATATGTGCGAGTTCACCTGCAAATATGTGCGAGTTCACCTGCAAATATGTGCGAGGTGAAGAACCTGATGTCGTGTAGCCAGATATACAAGGTCAGGGCCACACGATTCGCATACCGCCTTCTACCATAACGTTACCTGAATGGGAAATATAGTAATATCACTAGGAAGCGGCCGAAGTGGTCACGTGCAAGCCTATGGGACCCCGCGCAGTTGCGCGATACGATAAATGGCATGACGGGTTTTGGCAAACCCTACGCAACCTCAGGTCTAGGCATATGCAATCGGGGTCCCGAACCATTGACCATATGCTATCCACCGTAGCGCAGCAGATATATCCGCCTTGTACGTCAAGACAGAAGTACACGCTACATCGCCAACGAACGAGCGTTCGGGAGCGCTATGTGCCGACGTGGTCGGTAGTGGTTATTCCGCCGCGTCCTGACCATGGCGGCTTGTACAGCATATCCAGAACGTTGACCGCACCCGTGAATGGTATCGCTCCTGTTCGCCTGCAAACATATGCGAGTTCGCCTGCAAATATATGCGACTTCGCCTGCAAATATGTGCGAGTTCACCTGCAAATATGTGCGAGGTGAAGAACCTGATGTCGTGTAGCCAGATATACAAGGTCAGGGCCACACGATTCGCATACCGCCTTCTACCATAACGTTACCTGAATGGGAAATATAGTAATATCACTAGGAAGCGGCCGAAGTGGTCACGTGCAAGCCTATGGGACCCCGCGCAGTTGCGCGATACGATAAATGGCATGACGGGTTTTGGCAAACCCTACGCAACCTCAGGTCTAGGCATATGCAATCGGGGTCCCGAACCATTGACCATATGCTATCCACCGTAGCGCAGCAGATATATCCGCCTTGTACGTCAAGACAGAAGTACACGCTACATCGCCAACGAACGAGCGTTCGGGAGCGCTATGTGCCGACGTGGTCGGTAGTGGTTATTCCGCCGCGTCCTGACCATGGCGGCTTGTACAGCATATCCAGAACGTTGACCGCACCCGTGAATGGTATCGCTCCTGTTCGCCTGCAAATATATGCGAGTTCACCTGCAAATATGTGCGAGGTGAAGAACCTGATGTCGTGTAGCCAGATATACAAGGTCAGGGCCACACGATTCGCATACCGCCTTCTACCATAACGTTACCTGAATGGGAAATATAGTAATATCACTAGGAAGCGGCCGAAGTGGTCACGTGCAAGCCTATGGGACCCCGCGCAGTTGCGCGATACGATAAATGGCATGACGGGTTTTGGCAAACCCTACGCAACCTCAGGTCTAGGCATATGCAATCGGGGTCCCGAACCATTGACCATATGCTATCCACCGTAGCGCAGCAGATATATCCGCCTTGTACGTCAAGACAGAAGTACACGCTACATCGCCAACGAACGAGCGTTCGGGAGCGCTATGTGCCGACGTGGTCGGTAGTGGTTATTCCGCCGCGTCCTGACCATGGCGGCTTGTACAGCATATCCAGAACGTTGACCGCACCCGTGAATGGTATCGCTCCTGTTCGCCTGCAAATATATGCGAGTTCGCCTGCAAATATATGCGACTTCGCCTGCAAATATGTGCGACTTCGCCTGCGAATATGTGCGAGTTCACCTGCAAATATGTGCGAGGTGAAGAACCTGATGTCGTGTAGCCAGATATACAAGGTCAGGGCCACACGATTCGCATACCGCCTTCTACCATAACGTTACCTGAATGGGAAATATAGTAATATCACTAGGAAGCGGCCGAAGTGGTCACGTGCAAGCCTATGGGACCCCGCGCAGTTGCGCGATACGATAAATGGCATGACGGGTTTTGGCAAACCCTACGCAACCTCAGGTCTAGGCATATGCAATCGGGGTCCCGAACCATTGACCATATGCTATCCACCGTAGCGCAGCAGATATATCCGCCTTGTACGTCAAGACAGAAGTACACGCTACATCGCCAACGAACGAGCGTTCGGGAGCGCTATGTGCCGACGTGGTCGGTAGTGGTTATTCCGCCGCGTCCTGACCATGGCGGCTTGTACAGCATATCCAGAACGTTGACCGCACCCGTGAATGGTATCGCTCCTGTTCGCCTGCAAATATATGCGAGTTCACCTGCAAATATGTGCGAGGTGAAGAACCTGATGTCGTGTAGCCAGATATACAAGGTCAGGGCCACACGATTCGCATACCGCCTTCTACCATAACGTTACCTGAATGGGAAATATAGTAATATCACTAGGAAGCGGCCGAAGTGGTCACGTGCAAGCCTATGGGACCCCGCGCAGTTGCGCGATACGATAAATGGCATGACGGGTTTTGGCAAACCCTACGCAACCTCAGGTCTAGGCATATGCAATCGGGGTCCCGAACCATTGACCATATGCTATCCACCGTAGCGCAGCAGATATATCCGCCTTGTACGTCAAGACAGAAGTACACGCTACATCGCCAACGAACGAGCGTTCGGGAGCGCTATGTGCCGACGTGGTCGGTAGTGGTTATTCCGCCGCGTCCTGACCATGGCGGCTTGTACAGCATATCCAGAACGTTGACCGCACCCGTGAATGGTATCGCTCCTGTTCGCCTGCAAATATATGCGAGTTCGCCTGCAAATATATGCGACTTCGCCTGCAAATATGTGCGACTTCGCCTGCAAATATGTGCGAGTTCACCTGCAAATATGTGCGAGGTGAAGAACCTGATGTCGTGTAGCCAGATATACAAGGTCAGGGCCACACGATTCGCATACCGCCTTCTACCATAACGTTACCTGAATGGGAAATATAGTAATATCACTAGGAAGCGGCCGAAGTGGTCACGTGCAAGCCTATGGGACCCCGCGCAGTTGCGCGATACGATAAATGGCATGACGGGTTTTGGCAAACCCTACGCAACCTCAGGTCTAGGCATATGCAATCGGGGTCCCGAACCATTGACCATATGCTATCCACCGTAGCGCAGCAGATATATCCGCCTTGTACGTCAAGACAGAAGTACACGCTACATCGCCAACGAACGAGCGTTCGGGAGCGCTATGTGCCGACGTGGTCGGTAGTGGTTATTCCGCCGCGTCCTGACCATGGCGGCTTGTACAGCATATCCAGAACGTTGACCGCACCCGTGAATGGTATCGCTCCTGTTCGCCTGCAAATATATGCGAGTTCGCCTGCAAATATGTGCGACTTCGCCTGCAAATATGTGCGAGTTCACCTGCAAATATGTGCGAGGTGAAGAACCTGATGTCGTGTAGCCAGATATACAAGGTCAGGGCCACACGATTCGCATACCGCCTTCTACCATAACGTTACCTGAATGGGAAATATAGTAATATCACTAGGAAGCGGCCGAAGTGGTCACGTGCAAGCCTATGGGACCCCGCGCAGTTGCGCGATACGATAAATGGCATGACGGGTTTTGGCAAACCCTACGCAACCTCAGGTCTAGGCATATGCAATCGGGGTCCCGAACCATTGACCATATGCTATCCACCGTAGCGCAGCAGATATATCCGCCTTGTACGTCAAGACAGAAGTACACGCTACATCGCCAACGAACGAGCGTTCGGGAGCGCTATGTGCCGACGTGGTCGGTAGTGGTTATTCCGCCGCGTCCTGACCATGGCGGCTTGTACAGCATATCCAGAACGTTGACCGCACCCGTGAATGGTATCGCTCCTGTTCGCCTGCAAATATATGCGAGTTCGCCTGCAAATATATGCGACTTCGCCTGCAAATATGTGCGAGTTCACCTGCAAATATGTGCGAGGTGAAGAACCTGATGTCGTGTAGCCAGATATACAAGGTCAGGGCCACACGATTCGCATACCGCCTTCTACCATAACGTTACCTGAATGGGAAATATAGTAATATCACTAGGAAGCGGCCGAAGTGGTCACGTGCAAGCCTATGGGACCCCGCGCAGTTGCGCGATACGATAAATGGCATGACGGGTTTTGGCAAACCCTACGCAACCTCAGGTCTAGGCATATGCAATCGGGGTCCCGAACCATTGACCATATGCTATCCACCGTAGCGCAGCAGATATATCCGCCTTGTACGTCAAGACAGAAGTACACGCTACATCGCCAACGAACGAGCGTTCGGGAGCGCTATGTGCCGACGTGGTCGGTAGTGGTTATTCCGCCGCGTCCTGACCATGGCGGCTTGTACAGCATATCCAGAACGTTGACCGCACCCGTGAATGGTATCGCTCCTGTTCGCCTGCAAATATATGCGAGTTCGCCTGCAAATATATGCGACTTCGCCTGCAAATATGTGCGAGTTCACCTGCAAATATGTGCGAGGTGAAGAACCTGATGTCGTGTAGCCAGATATACAAGGTCAGGGCCACACGATTCGCATACCGCCTTCTACCATAACGTTACCTGAATGGGAAATATAGTAATATCACTAGGAAGCGGCCGAAGTGGTCACGTGCAAGCCTATGGGACCCCGCGCAGTTGCGCGATACGATAAATGGCATGACGGGTTTTGGCAAACCCTACGCAACCTCAGGTCTAGGCATATGCAATCGGGGTCCCGAACCATTGACCATATGCTATCCACCGTAGCGCAGCAGATATATCCGCCTTGTACGTCAAGACAGAAGTACACGCTACATCGCCAACGAACGAGCGTTCGGGAGCGCTATGTGCCGACGTGGTCGGTAGTGGTTATTCCGCCGCGTCCTGACCATGGCGGCTTGTACAGCATATCCAGAACGTTGACCGCACCCGTGAATGGTATCGCTCCTGTTCGCCTGCAAACATATGCGAGTTCGCCTGCAAATATATGCGACAAATATGTGCGAGTTCACCTGCAAATATGTGCGAGTTCACCTGCAAATATGTGCGAGGTGAAGAACCTGATGTCGTGTAGCCAGATATACAAGGTCAGGGCCACACGATTCGCATACCGCCTTCTACCATAACGTTACCTGAATGGGAAATATAGTAATATCACTAGGAAGCGGCCGAAGTGGTCACGTGCAAGCCTATGGGACCCCGCGCAGTTGCGCGATACGATAAATGGCATGACGGGTTTTGGCAAACCCTACGCAACCTCAGGTCTAGGCATATGCAATCGGGGTCCCGAACCATTGACCATATGCTATCCACCGTAGCGCAGCAGATATATCCGCCTTGTACGTCAAGACAGAAGTACACGCTACATCGCCAACGAACGAGCGTTCGGGAGCGCTATGTGCCGACGTGGTCGGTAGTGGTTATTCCGCCGCGTCCTGACCATGGCGGCTTGTACAGCATATCCAGAACGTTGACCGCACCCGTGAATGGTATCGCTCCTGTTCGCCTGCAAACATATGCGAGTTCGCCTGCAAATATATGCGACTTCGCCTGCAAATATGTGCGAGTTCACCTGCAAATATGTGCGAGGTGAAGAACCTGATGTCGTGTAGCCAGATATACAAGGTCAGGGCCACACGATTCGCATACCGCCTTCTACCATAACGTTACCTGAATGGGAAATATAGTAATATCACTAGGAAGCGGCCGAAGTGGTCACGTGCAAGCCTATGGGACCCCGCGCAGTTGCGCGATACGATAAATGGCATGACGGGTTTTGGCAAACCCTACGCAACCTCAGGTCTAGGCATATGCAATCGGGGTCCCGAACCATTGACCATATGCTATCCACCGTAGCGCAGCAGATATATCCGCCTTGTACGTCAAGACAGAAGTACACGCTACATCGCCAACGAACGAGCGTTCGGGAGCGCTATGTGCCGACGTGGTCGGTAGTGGTTATTCCGCCGCGTCCTGACCATGGCGGCTTGTACAGCATATCCAGAACGTTGACCGCACCCGTGAATGGTATCGCTCCTGTTCGCCTGCAAACATATGCGAGTTCGCCTGCAAATATATGCGACTTCGCCTGCAAATATGTGCGAGTTCACCTGCAAATATGTGCGAGGTGAAGAACCTGATGTCGTGTAGCCAGATATACAAGGTCAGGGCCACACGATTCGCATACCGCCTTCTACCATAACGTTACCTGAATGGGAAATATAGTAATATCACTAGGAAGCGGCCGAAGTGGTCACGTGCAAGCCTATGGGACCCCGCGCAGTTGCGCGATACGATAAATGGCATGACGGGTTTTGGCAAACCCTACGCAACCTCAGGTCTAGGCATATGCAATCGGGGTCCCGAACCATTGACCATATGCTATCCACCGTAGCGCAGCAGATATATCCGCCTTGTACGTCAAGACAGAAGTACACGCTACATCGCCAACGAACGAGCGTTCGGGAGCGCTATGTGCCGACGTGGTCGGTAGTGGTTATTCCGCCGCGTCCTGACCATGGCGGCTTGTACAGCATATCCAGAACGTTGACCGCACCCGTGAATGGTATCGCTCCTGTTCGCCTGCAAACATATGCGAGTTCGCCTGCAAATATATGCGACTTCGCCTGCAAATATGTGCGAGTTCACCTGCAAATATGTGCGAGGTGAAGAACCTGATGTCGTGTAGCCAGATATACAAGGTCAGGGCCACACGATTCGCATACCGCCTTCTACCATAACGTTACCTGAATGGGAAATATAGTAATATCACTAGGAAGCGGCCGAAGTGGTCACGTGCAAGCCTATGGGACCCCGCGCAGTTGCGCGATACGATAAATGGCATGACGGGTTTTGGCAAACCCTACGCAACCTCAGGTCTAGGCATATGCAATCGGGGTCCCGAACCATTGACCATATGCTATCCACCGTAGCGCAGCAGATATATCCGCCTTGTACGTCAAGACAGAAGTACACGCTACATCGCCAACGAACGAGCGTTCGGGAGCGCTATGTGCCGACGTGGTCGGTAGTGGTTATTCCGCCGCGTCCTGACCATGGCGGCTTGTACAGCATATCCAGAACGTTGACCGCACCCGTGAATGGTATCGCTCCTGTTCGCCTGCAAACATATGCGAGTTCGCCTGCAAATATATGCGACTTCGCCTGCAAATATGTGCGAGTTCACCTGCAAATATGTGCGAGGTGAAGAACCTGATGTCGTGTAGCCAGATATACAAGGTCAGGGCCACACGATTCGCATACCGCCTTCTACCATAACGTTACCTGAATGGGAAATATAGTAATATCACTAGGAAGCGGCCGAAGTGGTCACGTGCAAGCCTATGGGACCCCGCGCAGTTGCGCGATACGATAAATGGCATGACGGGTTTTGGCAAACCCTACGCAACCTCAGGTCTAGGCATATGCAATCGGGGTCCCGAACCATTGACCATATGCTATCCACCGTAGCGCAGCAGATATATCCGCCTTGTACGTCAAGACAGAAGTACACGCTACATCGCCAACGAACGAGCGTTCGGGAGCGCTATGTGCCGACGTGGTCGGTAGTGGTTATTCCGCCGCGTCCTGACCATGGCGGCTTGTACAGCATATCCAGAACGTTGACCGCACCCGTGAATGGTATCGCTCCTGTTCGCCTGCAAACATATGCGAGTTCGCCTGCAAATATATGCGACTTCGCCTGCAAATATGTGCGAGCCTGCAAATATGTGCGAGTTCACCTGCAAATATGTGCGAGGTGAAGAACCTGATGTCGTGTAGCCAGATATACAAGGTCAGGGCCACACGATTCGCATACCGCCTTCTACCATAACGTTACCTGAATGGGAAATATAGTAATATCACTAGGAAGCGGCCGAAGTGGTCACGTGCAAGCCTATGGGACCCCGCGCAGTTGCGCGATACGATAAATGGCATGACGGGTTTTGGCAAACCCTACGCAACCTCAGGTCTAGGCATATGCAATCGGGGTCCCGAACCATTGACCATATGCTATCCACCGTAGCGCAGCAGATATATCCGCCTTGTACGTCAAGACAGAAGTACACGCTACATCGCCAACGAACGAGCGTTCGGGAGCGCTATGTGCCGACGTGGTCGGTAGTGGTTATTCCGCCGCGTCCTGACCATGGCGGCTTGTACAGCATATCCAGAACGTTGACCGCACCCGTGAATGGTATCGCTCCTGTTCGCCTGCAAACATATGCGAGTTCGCCTGCAAATATATGCGACTTCGCCTGCAAATATGTGCGAGTTCACCTGCAAATATGTGCGAGGTGAAGAACCTGATGTCGTGTAGCCAGATATACAAGGTCAGGGCCACACGATTCGCATACCGCCTTCTACCATAACGTTACCTGAATGGGAAATATAGTAATATCACTAGGAAGCGGCCGAAGTGGTCACGTGCAAGCCTATGGGACCCCGCGCAGTTGCGCGATACGATAAATGGCATGACGGGTTTTGGCAAACCCTACGCAACCTCAGGTCTAGGCATATGCAATCGGGGTCCCGAACCATTGACCATATGCTATCCACCGTAGCGCAGCAGATATATCCGCCTTGTACGTCAAGACAGAAGTACACGCTACATCGCCAACGAACGAGCGTTCGGGAGCGCTATGTGCCGACGTGGTCGGTAGTGGTTATTCCGCCGCGTCCTGACCATGGCGGCTTGTACAGCATATCCAGAACGTTGACCGCACCCGTGAATGGTATCGCTCCTGTTCGCCTGCAAACATATGCGAGTTCGCCTGCAAATATATGCGACTTCGCCTGCAAATATGTGCGAGTTCACCTGCAAATATGTGCGAGTTCACCTGCAAATATGTGCGAGGTGAAGAACCTGATGTCGTGTAGCCAGATATACAAGGTCAGGGCCACACGATTCGCATACCGCCTTCTACCATAACGTTACCTGAATGGGAAATATAGTAATATCACTAGGAAGCGGCCGAAGTGGTCACGTGCAAGCCTATGGGACCCCGCGCAGTTGCGCGATACGATAAATGGCATGACGGGTTTTGGCAAACCCTACGCAACCTCAGGTCTAGGCATATGCAATCGGGGTCCCGAACCATTGACCATATGCTATCCACCGTAGCGCAGCAGATATATCCGCCTTGTACGTCAAGACAGAAGTACACGCTACATCGCCAACGAACGAGCGTTCGGGAGCGCTATGTGCCGACGTGGTCGGTAGTGGTTATTCCGCCGCGTCCTGACCATGGCGGCTTGTACAGCATATCCAGAACGTTGACCGCACCCGTGAATGGTATCGCTCCTGTTCGCCTGCAAATATATGCGACTTCGCCTGCAAATATGTGCGAGTTCACCTGCAAATATGTGCGAGGTGAAGAACCTGATGTCGTGTAGCCAGATATACAAGGTCAGGGCCACACGATTCGCATACCGCCTTCTACCATAACGTTACCTGAATGGGAAATATAGTAATATCACTAGGAAGCGGCCGAAGTGGTCACGTGCAAGCCTATGGGACCCCGCGCAGTTGCGCGATACGATAAATGGCATGACGGGTTTTGGCAAACCCTACGCAACCTCAGGTCTAGGCATATGCAATCGGGGTCCCGAACCATTGACCATATGCTATCCACCGTAGCGCAGCAGATATATCCGCCTTGTACGTCAAGACAGAAGTACACGCTACATCGCCAACGAACGAGCGTTCGGGAGCGCTATGTGCCGACGTGGTCGGTAGTGGTTATTCCGCCGCGTCCTGACCATGGCGGCTTGTACAGCATATCCAGAACGTTGACCGCACCCGTGAATGGTATCGCTCCTGTTCGCCTGCAAATATATGCGAGTTCGCCTGCAAATATATGCGACTTCGCCTGCAAATATGTGCGAGTTCACCTGCAAATATGTGCGAGTTCACCTGCAAATATGTGCGAGGTGAAGAACCTGATGTCGTGTAGCCAGATATACAAGGTCAGGGCCACACGATTCGCATACCGCCTTCTACCATAACGTTACCTGAATGGGAAATATAGTAATATCACTAGGAAGCGGCCGAAGTGGTCACGTGCAAGCCTATGGGACCCCGCGCAGTTGCGCGATACGATAAATGGCATGACGGGTTTTGGCAAACCCTACGCAACCTCAGGTCTAGGCATATGCAATCGGGGTCCCGAACCATTGACCATATGCTATCCACCGTAGCGCAGCAGATATATCCGCCTTGTACGTCAAGACAGAAGTACACGCTACATCGCCAACGAACGAGCGTTCGGGAGCGCTATGTGCCGACGTGGTCGGTAGTGGTTATTCCGCCGCGTCCTGACCATGGCGGCTTGTACAGCATATCCAGAACGTTGACCGCACCCGTGAATGGTATCGCTCCTGTTCGCCTGCAAACATATGCGAGTTCGCCTGCAAATATATGCGACTTCGCCTGCAAATATGTGCGAGTTCACCTGCAAATATGTGCGAGGTGAAGAACCTGATGTCGTGTAGCCAGATATACAAGGTCAGGGCCACACGATTCGCATACCGCCTTCTACCATAACGTTACCTGAATGGGAAATATAGTAATATCACTAGGAAGCGGCCGAAGTGGTCACGTGCAAGCCTATGGGACCCCGCGCAGTTGCGCGATACGATAAATGGCATGACGGGTTTTGGCAAACCCTACGCAACCTCAGGTCTAGGCATATGCAATCGGGGTCCCGAACCATTGACCATATGCTATCCACCGTAGCGCAGCAGATATATCCGCCTTGTACGTCAAGACAGAAGTACACGCTACATCGCCAACGAACGAGCGTTCGGGAGCGCTATGTGCCGACGTGGTCGGTAGTGGTTATTCCGCCGCGTCCTGACCATGGCGGCTTGTACAGCATATCCAGAACGTTGACCGCACCCGTGAATGGTATCGCTCCTGTTCGCCTGCAAACATATGCGAGTTCGCCTGCAAATATATGCGACTTCGCCTGCAAATATGTGCGAGTTCGCCTGCAAATATGTGCGAGTTCACCTGCAAATATGTGCGAGGTGAAGAACCTGATGTCGTGTAGCCAGATATACAAGGTCAGGGCCACACGATTCGCATACCGCCTTCTACCATAACGTTACCTGAATGGGAAATATAGTAATATCACTAGGAAGCGGCCGAAGTGGTCACGTGCAAGCCTATGGGACCCCGCGCAGTTGCGCGATACGATAAATGGCATGACGGGTTTTGGCAAACCCTACGCAACCTCAGGTCTAGGCATATGCAATCGGGGTCCCGAACCATTGACCATATGCTATCCACCGTAGCGCAGCAGATATATCCGCCTTGTACGTCAAGACAGAAGTACACGCTACATCGCCAACGAACGAGCGTTCGGGAGCGCTATGTGCCGACGTGGTCGGTAGTGGTTATTCCGCCGCGTCCTGACCATGGCGGCTTGTACAGCATATCCAGAACGTTGACCGCACCCGTGAATGGTATCGCTCCTGTTCGCCTGCAAACATATGCGAGTTCGCCTGCAAATATATGCGACTTCGCCTGCAAATATGTGCGAGTTCGCCTGCAAATATGTGCGAGTTCACCTGCAAATATGTGCGAGGTGAAGAACCTGATGTCGTGTAGCCAGATATACAAGGTCAGGGCCACACGATTCGCATACCGCCTTCTACCATAACGTTACCTGAATGGGAAATATAGTAATATCACTAGGAAGCGGCCGAAGTGGTCACGTGCAAGCCTATGGGACCCCGCGCAGTTGCGCGATACGATAAATGGCATGACGGGTTTTGGCAAACCCTACGCAACCTCAGGTCTAGGCATATGCAATCGGGGTCCCGAACCATTGACCATATGCTATCCACCGTAGCGCAGCAGATATATCCGCCTTGTACGTCAAGACAGAAGTACACGCTACATCGCCAACGAACGAGCGTTCGGGAGCGCTATGTGCCGACGTGGTCGGTAGTGGTTATTCCGCCGCGTCCTGACCATGGCGGCTTGTACAGCATATCCAGAACGTTGACCGCACCCGTGAATGGTATCGCTCCTGTTCGCCTGCAAATATATGCGAGTTCGCCTGCAAATATATGCGACTTCGCCTGCAAATATGTGCGAGTTCACCTGCAAATATGTGCGAGTTCACCTGCAAATATGTGCGAGGTGAAGAACCTGATGTCGTGTAGCCAGATATACAAGGTCAGGGCCACACGATTCGCATACCGCCTTCTACCATAACGTTACCTGAATGGGAAATATAGTAATATCACTAGGAAGCGGCCGAAGTGGTCACGTGCAAGCCTATGGGACCCCGCGCAGTTGCGCGATACGATAAATGGCATGACGGGTTTTGGCAAACCCTACGCAACCTCAGGTCTAGGCATATGCAATCGGGGTCCCGAACCATTGACCATATGCTATCCACCGTAGCGCAGCAGATATATCCGCCTTGTACGTCAAGACAGAAGTACACGCTACATCGCCAACGAACGAGCGTTCGGGAGCGCTATGTGCCGACGTGGTCGGTAGTGGTTATTCCGCCGCGTCCTGACCATGGCGGCTTGTACAGCATATCCAGAACGTTGACCGCACCCGTGAATGGTATCGCTCCTGTTCGCCTGCAAACATATGCGAGTTCGCCTGCAAATATATGCGACTTCGCCTGCAAATATGTGCGAGTTCACCTGCAAATATGTGCGAGGTGAAGAACCTGATGTCGTGTAGCCAGATATACAAGGTCAGGGCCACACGATTCGCATACCGCCTTCTACCATAACGTTACCTGAATGGGAAATATAGTAATATCACTAGGAAGCGGCCGAAGTGGTCACGTGCAAGCCTATGGGACCCCGCGCAGTTGCGCGATACGATAAATGGCATGACGGGTTTTGGCAAACCCTACGCAACCTCAGGTCTAGGCATATGCAATCGGGGTCCCGAACCATTGACCATATGCTATCCACCGTAGCGCAGCAGATATATCCGCCTTGTACGTCAAGACAGAAGTACACGCTACATCGCCAACGAACGAGCGTTCGGGAGCGCTATGTGCCGACGTGGTCGGTAGTGGTTATTCCGCCGCGTCCTGACCATGGCGGCTTGTACAGCATATCCAGAACGTTGACCGCACCCGTGAATGGTATCGCTCCTGTTCGCCTGCAAACATATGCGAGTTCGCCTGCAAATATATGCGACTTCGCCTGCAAATATGTGCGAGTTCGCCTGCAAATATGTGCGAGTTCACCTGCAAATATGTGCGAGGTGAAGAACCTGATGTCGTGTAGCCAGATATACAAGGTCAGGGCCACACGATTCGCATACCGCCTTCTACCATAACGTTACCTGAATGGGAAATATAGTAATATCACTAGGAAGCGGCCGAAGTGGTCACGTGCAAGCCTATGGGACCCCGCGCAGTTGCGCGATACGATAAATGGCATGACGGGTTTTGGCAAACCCTACGCAACCTCAGGTCTAGGCATATGCAATCGGGGTCCCGAACCATTGACCATATGCTATCCACCGTAGCGCAGCAGATATATCCGCCTTGTACGTCAAGACAGAAGTACACGCTACATCGCCAACGAACGAGCGTTCGGGAGCGCTATGTGCCGACGTGGTCGGTAGTGGTTATTCCGCCGCGTCCTGACCATGGCGGCTTGTACAGCATATCCAGAACGTTGACCGCACCCGTGAATGGTATCGCTCCTGTTCGCCTGCAAATATATGCGAGTTCGCCTGCAAATATATGCGACTTCGCCTGCAAATATGTGCGACTTCGCCTGCAAATATGTGCGAGTTCACCTGCAAATATGTGCGAGGTGAAGAACCTGATGTCGTGTAGCCAGATATACAAGGTCAGGGCCACACGATTCGCATACCGCCTTCTACCATAACGTTACCTGAATGGGAAATATAGTAATATCACTAGGAAGCGGCCGAAGTGGTCACGTGCAAGCCTATGGGACCCCGCGCAGTTGCGCGATACGATAAATGGCATGACGGGTTTTGGCAAACCCTACGCAACCTCAGGTCTAGGCATATGCAATCGGGGTCCCGAACCATTGACCATATGCTATCCACCGTAGCGCAGCAGATATATCCGCCTTGTACGTCAAGACAGAAGTACACGCTACATCGCCAACGAACGAGCGTTCGGGAGCGCTATGTGCCGACGTGGTCGGTAGTGGTTATTCCGCCGCGTCCTGACCATGGCGGCTTGTACAGCATATCCAGAACGTTGACCGCACCCGTGAATGGTATCGCTCCTGTTCGCCTGCAAATATATGCGAGTTCGCCTGCAAATATATGCGACTTCGCCTGCAAATATGTGCGAGTTCACCTGCAAATATGTGCGAGGTGAAGAACCTGATGTCGTGTAGCCAGATATACAAGGTCAGGGCCACACGATTCGCATACCGCCTTCTACCATAACGTTACCTGAATGGGAAATATAGTAATATCACTAGGAAGCGGCCGAAGTGGTCACGTGCAAGCCTATGGGACCCCGCGCAGTTGCGCGATACGATAAATGGCATGACGGGTTTTGGCAAACCCTACGCAACCTCAGGTCTAGGCATATGCAATCGGGGTCCCGAACCATTGACCATATGCTATCCACCGTAGCGCAGCAGATATATCCGCCTTGTACGTCAAGACAGAAGTACACGCTACATCGCCAACGAACGAGCGTTCGGGAGCGCTATGTGCCGACGTGGTCGGTAGTGGTTATTCCGCCGCGTCCTGACCATGGCGGCTTGTACAGCATATCCAGAACGTTGACCGCACCCGTGAATGGTATCGCTCCTGTTCGCCTGCAAACATATGCGAGTTCGCCTGCAAATATATGCGACTTCGCCTGCAAATATGTGCGAGTTCACCTGCAAATATGTGCGAGTTCACCTGCAAATATGTGCGAGGTGAAGAACCTGATGTCGTGTAGCCAGATATACAAGGTCAGGGCCACACGATTCGCATACCGCCTTCTACCATAACGTTACCTGAATGGGAAATATAGTAATATCACTAGGAAGCGGCCGAAGTGGTCACGTGCAAGCCTATGGGACCCCGCGCAGTTGCGCGATACGATAAATGGCATGACGGGTTTTGGCAAACCCTACGCAACCTCAGGTCTAGGCATATGCAATCGGGGTCCCGAACCATTGACCATATGCTATCCACCGTAGCGCAGCAGATATATCCGCCTTGTACGTCAAGACAGAAGTACACGCTACATCGCCAACGAACGAGCGTTCGGGAGCGCTATGTGCCGACGTGGTCGGTAGTGGTTATTCCGCCGCGTCCTGACCATGGCGGCTTGTACAGCATATCCAGAACGTTGACCGCACCCGTGAATGGTATCGCTCCTGTTCGCCTGCAAATATATGCGAGTTCGCCTGCAAATATGCGACTTCGCCTGCAAATATGTGCGAGTTCACCTGCAAATATGTGCGAGGTGAAGAACCTGATGTCGTGTAGCCAGATATACAAGGTCAGGGCCACACGATTCGCATACCGCCTTCTACCATAACGTTACCTGAATGGGAAATATAGTAATATCACTAGGAAGCGGCCGAAGTGGTCACGTGCAAGCCTATGGGACCCCGCGCAGTTGCGCGATACGATAAATGGCATGACGGGTTTTGGCAAACCCTACGCAACCTCAGGTCTAGGCATATGCAATCGGGGTCCCGAACCATTGACCATATGCTATCCACCGTAGCGCAGCAGATATATCCGCCTTGTACGTCAAGACAGAAGTACACGCTACATCGCCAACGAACGAGCGTTCGGGAGCGCTATGTGCCGACGTGGTCGGTAGTGGTTATTCCGCCGCGTCCTGACCATGGCGGCTTGTACAGCATATCCAGAACGTTGACCGCACCCGTGAATGGTATCGCTCCTGTTCGCCTGCAAATATATGCGAGTTCGCCTGCAAATATGTGCGACTTCGCCTGCAAATATGTGCGAGTTCACCTGCAAATATGTGCGAGGTGAAGAACCTGATGTCGTGTAGCCAGATATACAAGGTCAGGGCCACACGATTCGCATACCGCCTTCTACCATAACGTTACCTGAATGGGAAATATAGTAATATCACTAGGAAGCGGCCGAAGTGGTCACGTGCAAGCCTATGGGACCCCGCGCAGTTGCGCGATACGATAAATGGCATGACGGGTTTTGGCAAACCCTACGCAACCTCAGGTCTAGGCATATGCAATCGGGGTCCCGAACCATTGACCATATGCTATCCACCGTAGCGCAGCAGATATATCCGCCTTGTACGTCAAGACAGAAGTACACGCTACATCGCCAACGAACGAGCGTTCGGGAGCGCTATGTGCCGACGTGGTCGGTAGTGGTTATTCCGCCGCGTCCTGACCATGGCGGCTTGTACAGCATATCCAGAACGTTGACCGCACCCGTGAATGGTATCGCTCCTGTTCGCCTGCAAACATATGCGAGTTCGCCTGCAAATATATGCGACTTCGCCTGCAAATATGTGCGACTTCGCCTGCAAATATGTGCGAGTTCACCTGCAAATATGTGCGAGGTGAAGAACCTGATGTCGTGTAGCCAGATATACAAGGTCAGGGCCACACGATTCGCATACCGCCTTCTACCATAACGTTACCTGAATGGGAAATATAGTAATATCACTAGGAAGCGGCCGAAGTGGTCACGTGCAAGCCTATGGGACCCCGCGCAGTTGCGCGATACGATAAATGGCATGACGGGTTTTGGCAAACCCTACGCAACCTCAGGTCTAGGCATATGCAATCGGGGTCCCGAACCATTGACCATATGCTATCCACCGTAGCGCAGCAGATATATCCGCCTTGTACGTCAAGACAGAAGTACACGCTACATCGCCAACGAACGAGCGTTCGGGAGCGCTATGTGCCGACGTGGTCGGTAGTGGTTATTCCGCCGCGTCCTGACCATGGCGGCTTGTACAGCATATCCAGAACGTTGACCGCACCCGTGAATGGTATCGCTCCTGTTCGCCTGCAAATAATATGCGACTTCGCCTGCAAATATGTGCGAGTTCACCTGCAAATATGTGCGAGGTGAAGAACCTGATGTCGTGTAGCCAGATATACAAGGTCAGGGCCACACGATTCGCATACCGCCTTCTACCATAACGTTACCTGAATGGGAAATATAGTAATATCACTAGGAAGCGGCCGAAGTGGTCACGTGCAAGCCTATGGGACCCCGCGCAGTTGCGCGATACGATAAATGGCATGACGGGTTTTGGCAAACCCTACGCAACCTCAGGTCTAGGCATATGCAATCGGGGTCCCGAACCATTGACCATATGCTATCCACCGTAGCGCAGCAGATATATCCGCCTTGTACGTCAAGACAGAAGTACACGCTACATCGCCAACGAACGAGCGTTCGGGAGCGCTATGTGCCGACGTGGTCGGTAGTGGTTATTCCGCCGCGTCCTGACCATGGCGGCTTGTACAGCATATCCAGAACGTTGACCGCACCCGTGAATGGTATCGCTCCTGTTCGCCTGCAAATATATGCGAGTTCGCCTGCAAATATGTGCGACTTCGCCTGCAAATATGTGCGAGTTCACCTGCAAATATGTGCGAGGTGAAGAACCTGATGTCGTGTAGCCAGATATACAAGGTCAGGGCCACACGATTCGCATACCGCCTTCTACCATAACGTTACCTGAATGGGAAATATAGTAATATCACTAGGAAGCGGCCGAAGTGGTCACGTGCAAGCCTATGGGACCCCGCGCAGTTGCGCGATACGATAAATGGCATGACGGGTTTTGGCAAACCCTACGCAACCTCAGGTCTAGGCATATGCAATCGGGGTCCCGAACCATTGACCATATGCTATCCACCGTAGCGCAGCAGATATATCCGCCTTGTACGTCAAGACAGAAGTACACGCTACATCGCCAACGAACGAGCGTTCGGGAGCGCTATGTGCCGACGTGGTCGGTAGTGGTTATTCCGCCGCGTCCTGACCATGGCGGCTTGTACAGCATATCCAGAACGTTGACCGCACCCGTGAATGGTATCGCTCCTGTTCGCCTGCAAACATATGCGAGTTCGCCTGCAAATATATGCGACTTCGCCTGCAAATATGTGCGAGTTCACCTGCAAATATGTGCGAGGTGAAGAACCTGATGTCGTGTAGCCAGATATACAAGGTCAGGGCCACACGATTCGCATACCGCCTTCTACCATAACGTTACCTGAATGGGAAATATAGTAATATCACTAGGAAGCGGCCGAAGTGGTCACGTGCAAGCCTATGGGACCCCGCGCAGTTGCGCGATACGATAAATGGCATGACGGGTTTTGGCAAACCCTACGCAACCTCAGGTCTAGGCATATGCAATCGGGGTCCCGAACCATTGACCATATGCTATCCACCGTAGCGCAGCAGATATATCCGCCTTGTACGTCAAGACAGAAGTACACGCTACATCGCCAACGAACGAGCGTTCGGGAGCGCTATGTGCCGACGTGGTCGGTAGTGGTTATTCCGCCGCGTCCTGACCATGGCGGCTTGTACAGCATATCCAGAACGTTGACCGCACCCGTGAATGGTATCGCTCCTGTTCGCCTGCAAATATATGCGAGTTCGCCTGCAAATATATGCGACTTCGCCTGCAAATATGTGCGAGTTCACCTGCAAATATGTGCGAGGTGAAGAACCTGATGTCGTGTAGCCAGATATACAAGGTCAGGGCCACACGATTCGCATACCGCCTTCTACCATAACGTTACCTGAATGGGAAATATAGTAATATCACTAGGAAGCGGCCGAAGTGGTCACGTGCAAGCCTATGGGACCCCGCGCAGTTGCGCGATACGATAAATGGCATGACGGGTTTTGGCAAACCCTACGCAACCTCAGGTCTAGGCATATGCAATCGGGGTCCCGAACCATTGACCATATGCTATCCACCGTAGCGCAGCAGATATATCCGCCTTGTACGTCAAGACAGAAGTACACGCTACATCGCCAACGAACGAGCGTTCGGGAGCGCTATGTGCCGACGTGGTCGGTAGTGGTTATTCCGCCGCGTCCTGACCATGGCGGCTTGTACAGCATATCCAGAACGTTGACCGCACCCGTGAATGGTATCGCTCCTGTTCGCCTGCAAATATATGCGAGTTCGCCTGCAAATATGTGCGACTTCGCCTGCAAATATGTGCGAGTTCACCTGCAAATATGTGCGAGGTGAAGAACCTGATGTCGTGTAGCCAGATATACAAGGTCAGGGCCACACGATTCGCATACCGCCTTCTACCATAACGTTACCTGAATGGGAAATATAGTAATATCACT
The DNA here is from genome assembly GCA_008079305.1 of Phytophthora palmivora. Lineage (NCBI taxonomy): Eukaryota > Oomycota > Peronosporomycetes > Peronosporales > Peronosporaceae > Phytophthora > Phytophthora palmivora. Next base: position 11,753 of record VOQZ01001053.1, on the reverse strand, counting down.
AGGAAGCGGCCGAAGTGGTCACGTGCAAGCCTATGGGACCCCGCGCAGTTGCGCGATACGATAAATGGCATGACGGGTTTTGGCAAACCCTACGCAACCTCAGGTCTAGGCATATGCAATCGGGGTCCCGAACCATTGACCATATGCTATCCACCGTAGCGCAGCAGATATATCCGCCTTGTACGTCAAGACAGAAGTACACGCTACATCGCCAACGAACGAGCGTTCGGGAGCGCTATGTGCCGACGTGGTCGGTAGTGGTTATTCCGCCGCGTCCTGACCATGGCGGCTTGTACAGCATATCCAGAACGTTGACCGCACCCGTGAATGGTATCGCTCCTGTTCGCCTGCAAATATATGCGAGTTCGCCTGCAAATATGTGCGACTTCGCCTGCAAATATGTGCGAGTTCACCTGCAAATATGTGCGAGGTGAAGAACCTGATGTCGTGTAGCCAGATATACAAGGTCAGGGCCACACGATTCGCATACCGCCTTCTACCATAACGTTACCTGAATGGGAAATATAGTAATATCACTAGGAAGCGGCCGAAGTGGTCACGTGCAAGCCTATGGGACCCCGCGCAGTTGCGCGATACGATAAATGGCATGACGGGTTTTGGCAAACCCTACGCAACCTCAGGTCTAGGCATATGCAATCGGGGTCCCGAACCATTGACCATATGCTATCCACCGTAGCGCAGCAGATATATCCGCCTTGTACGTCAAGACAGAAGTACACGCTACATCGCCAACGAACGAGCGTTCGGGAGCGCTATGTGCCGACGTGGTCGGTAGTGGTTATTCCGCCGCGTCCTGACCATGGCGGCTTGTACAGCATATCCAGAACGTTGACCGCACCCGTGAATGGTATCGCTCCTGTTCGCCTGCAAATATATGCGAGTTCGCCTGCAAATATATGCGACTTCGCCTGCAAATATGTGCGAGTTCGCCTGCAAATATGTGCGAGTTCACCTGCAAATATGTGCGAGGTGAAGAACCTGATGTCGTGTAGCCAGATATACAAGGTCAGGGCCACACGATTCGCATACCGCCTTCTACCATAACGTTACCTGAATGGGAAATATAGTAATATCACTAGGAAGCGGCCGAAGTGGTCACGTGCAAGCCTATGGGACCCCGCGCAGTTGCGCGATACGATAAATGGCATGACGGGTTTTGGCAAACCCTACGCAACCTCAGGTCTAGGCATATGCAATCGGGGTCCCGAACCATTGACCATATGCTATCCACCGTAGCGCAGCAGATATATCCGCCTTGTACGTCAAGACAGAAGTACACGCTACATCGCCAACGAACGAGCGTTCGGGAGCGCTATGTGCCGACGTGGTCGGTAGTGGTTATTCCGCCGCGTCCTGACCATGGCGGCTTGTACAGCATATCCAGAACGTTGACCGCACCCGTGAATGGTATCGCTCCTGTTCGCCTGCAAATATATGCGAGTTCGCCTGCAAATATGTGCGAGGTGAAGAACCTGATGTCGTGTAGCCAGATATACAAGGTCAGGGCCACACGATTCGCATACCGCCTTCTACCATAACGTTACCTGAATGGGAAATATAGTAATATCACTAGGAAGCGGCCGAAGTGGTCACGTGCAAGCCTATGGGACCCCGCGCAGTTGCGCGATACGATAAATGGCATGACGGGTTTTGGCAAACCCTACGCAACCTCAGGTCTAGGCATATGCAATCGGGGTCCCGAACCATTGACCATATGCTATCCACCGTAGCGCAGCAGATATATCCGCCTTGTACGTCAAGACAGAAGTACACGCTACATCGCCAACGAACGAGCGTTCGGGAGCGCTATGTGCCGACGTGGTCGGTAGTGGTTATTCCGCCGCGTCCTGACCATGGCGGCTTGTACAGCATATCCAGAACGTTGACCGCACCCGTGAATGGTATCGCTCCTGTTCGCCTGCAAATATATGCGACTTCGCCTGCAAATATGTGCGAGTTCACCTGCAAATATGTGCGAGGTGAAGAACCTGATGTCGTGTAGCCAGATATACAAGGTCAGGGCCACACGATTCGCATACCGCCTTCTACCATAACGTTACCTGAATGGGAAATATAGTAATATCACTAGGAAGCGGCCGAAGTGGTCACGTGCAAGCCTATGGGACCCCGCGCAGTTGCGCGATACGATAAATGGCATGACGGGTTTTGGCAAACCCTACGCAACCTCAGGTCTAGGCATATGCAATCGGGGTCCCGAACCATTGACCATATGCTATCCACCGTAGCGCAGCAGATATATCCGCCTTGTACGTCAAGACAGAAGTACACGCTACATCGCCAACGAACGAGCGTTCGGGAGCGCTATGTGCCGACGTGGTCGGTAGTGGTTATTCCGCCGCGTCCTGACCATGGCGGCTTGTACAGCATATCCAGAACGTTGACCGCACCCGTGAATGGTATCGCTCCTGTTCGCCTGCAAATATATGCGAGTTCGCCTGCAAATATGTGCGACTTCGCCTGCAAATATGTGCGAGTTCACCTGCAAATATGTGCGAGGTGAAGAACCTGATGTCGTGTAGCCAGATATACAAGGTCAGGGCCACACGATTCGCATACCGCCTTCTACCATAACGTTACCTGAATGGGAAATATAGTAATATCACTAGGAAGCGGCCGAAGTGGTCACGTGCAAGCCTATGGGACCCCGCGCAGTTGCGCGATACGATAAATGGCATGACGGGTTTTGGCAAACCCTACGCAACCTCAGGTCTAGGCATATGCAATCGGGGTCCCGAACCATTGACCATATGCTATCCACCGTAGCGCAGCAGATATATCCGCCTTGTACGTCAAGACAGAAGTACACGCTACATCGCCAACGAACGAGCGTTCGGGAGCGCTATGTGCCGACGTGGTCGGTAGTGGTTATTCCGCCGCGTCCTGACCATGGCGGCTTGTACAGCATATCCAGAACGTTGACCGCACCCGTGAATGGTATCGCTCCTGTTCGCCTGCAAATATATGCGACTTCGCCTGCAAATATGTGCGACTTCGCCTGCAAATATGTGCGAGGTGAAGAACCTGATGTCGTGTAGCCAGATATACAAGGTCAGGGCCACACGATTCGCATACCGCCTTCTACCATAACGTTACCTGAATGGGAAATATAGTAATATCACTAGGAAGCGGCCGAAGTGGTCACGTGCAAGCCTATGGGACCCCGCGCAGTTGCGCGATACGATAAATGGCATGACGGGTTTTGGCAAACCCTACGCAACCTCAGGTCTAGGCATATGCAATCGGGGTCCCGAACCATTGACCATATGCTATCCACCGTAGCGCAGCAGATATATCCGCCTTGTACGTCAAGACAGAAGTACACGCTACATCGCCAACGAACGAGCGTTCGGGAGCGCTATGTGCCGACGTGGTCGGTAGTGGTTATTCCGCCGCGTCCTGACCATGGCGGCTTGTACAGCATATCCAGAACGTTGACCGCACCCGTGAATGGTATCGCTCCTGTTCGCCTGCAAATATATGCGAGTTCGCCTGCAAATATGTGCGACTTCGCCTGCAAATATGTGCGAGTTCACCTGCAAATATGTGCGAGGTGAAGAACCTGATGTCGTGTAGCCAGATATACAAGGTCAGGGCCACACGATTCGCATACCGCCTTCTACCATAACGTTACCTGAATGGGAAATATAGTAATATCACTAGGAAGCGGCCGAAGTGGTCACGTGCAAGCCTATGGGACCCCGCGCAGTTGCGCGATACGATAAATGGCATGACGGGTTTTGGCAAACCCTACGCAACCTCAGGTCTAGGCATATGCAATCGGGGTCCCGAACCATTGACCATATGCTATCCACCGTAGCGCAGCAGATATATCCGCCTTGTACGTCAAGACAGAAGTACACGCTACATCGCCAACGAACGAGCGTTCGGGAGCGCTATGTGCCGACGTGGTCGGTAGTGGTTATTCCGCCGCGTCCTGACCATGGCGGCTTGTACAGCATATCCAGAACGTTGACCGCACCCGTGAATGGTATCGCTCCTGTTCGCCTGCAAATATATGCGAGTTCGCCTGCAAATATGTGCGACTTCGCCTGCAAATATGTGCGAGTTCACCTGCAAATATGTGCGAGGTGAAGAACCTGATGTCGTGTAGCCAGATATACAAGGTCAGGGCCACACGATTCGCATACCGCCTTCTACCATAACGTTACCTGAATGGGAAATATAGTAATATCACTAGGAAGCGGCCGAAGTGGTCACGTGCAAGCCTATGGGACCCCGCGCAGTTGCGCGATACGATAAATGGCATGACGGGTTTTGGCAAACCCTACGCAACCTCAGGTCTAGGCATATGCAATCGGGGTCCCGAACCATTGACCATATGCTATCCACCGTAGCGCAGCAGATATATCCGCCTTGTACGTCAAGACAGAAGTACACGCTACATCGCCAACGAACGAGCGTTCGGGAGCGCTATGTGCCGACGTGGTCGGTAGTGGTTATTCCGCCGCGTCCTGACCATGGCGGCTTGTACAGCATATCCAGAACGTTGACCGCACCCGTGAATGGTATCGCTCCTGTTCGCCTGCAAATATATGCGAGTTCGCCTGCAAATATATGCGACTTCGCCTGCAAATATGTGCGAGTTCGCCTGCAAATATGTGCGAGTTCACCTGCAAATATGTGCGAGGTGAAGAACCTGATGTCGTGTAGCCAGATATACAAGGTCAGGGCCACACGATTCGCATACCGCCTTCTACCATAACGTTACCTGAATGGGAAATATAGTAATATCACTAGGAAGCGGCCGAAGTGGTCACGTGCAAGCCTATGGGACCCCGCGCAGTTGCGCGATACGATAAATGGCATGACGGGTTTTGGCAAACCCTACGCAACCTCAGGTCTAGGCATATGCAATCGGGGTCCCGAACCATTGACCATATGCTATCCACCGTAGCGCAGCAGATATATCCGCCTTGTACGTCAAGACAGAAGTACACGCTACATCGCCAACGAACGAGCGTTCGGGAGCGCTATGTGCCGACGTGGTCGGTAGTGGTTATTCCGCCGCGTCCTGACCATGGCGGCTTGTACAGCATATCCAGAACGTTGACCGCACCCGTGAATGGTATCGCTCCTGTTCGCCTGCAAATATATGCGAGTTCACCTGCAAATATGTGCGAGGTGAAGAACCTGATGTCGTGTAGCCAGATATACAAGGTCAGGGCCACACGATTCGCATACCGCCTTCTACCATAACGTTACCTGAATGGGAAATATAGTAATATCACTAGGAAGCGGCCGAAGTGGTCACGTGCAAGCCTATGGGACCCCGCGCAGTTGCGCGATACGATAAATGGCATGACGGGTTTTGGCAAACCCTACGCAACCTCAGGTCTAGGCATATGCAATCGGGGTCCCGAACCATTGACCATATGCTATCCACCGTAGCGCAGCAGATATATCCGCCTTGTACGTCAAGACAGAAGTACACGCTACATCGCCAACGAACGAGCGTTCGGGAGCGCTATGTGCCGACGTGGTCGGTAGTGGTTATTCCGCCGCGTCCTGACCATGGCGGCTTGTACAGCATATCCAGAACGTTGACCGCACCCGTGAATGGTATCGCTCCTGTTCGCCTGCAAATATATGCGACTTCGCCTGCAAATATGTGCGAGTTCGCCTGCAAATATGTGCGAGGTGAAGAACCTGATGTCGTGTAGCCAGATATACAAGGTCAGGGCCACACGATTCGCATACCGCCTTCTACCATAACGTTACCTGAATGGGAAATATAGTAATATCACTAGGAAGCGGCCGAAGTGGTCACGTGCAAGCCTATGGGACCCCGCGCAGTTGCGCGATACGATAAATGGCATGACGGGTTTTGGCAAACCCTACGCAACCTCAGGTCTAGGCATATGCAATCGGGGTCCCGAACCATTGACCATATGCTATCCACCGTAGCGCAGCAGATATATCCGCCTTGTACGTCAAGACAGAAGTACACGCTACATCGCCAACGAACGAGCGTTCGGGAGCGCTATGTGCCGACGTGGTCGGTAGTGGTTATTCCGCCGCGTCCTGACCATGGCGGCTTGTACAGCATATCCAGAACGTTGACCGCACCCGTGAATGGTATCGCTCCTGTTCGCCTGCAAATATATGCGAGTTCGCCTGCAAATATGTGCGACTTCGCCTGCAAATATGTGCGAGTTCACCTGCAAATATGTGCGAGGTGAAGAACCTGATGTCGTGTAGCCAGATATACAAGGTCAGGGCCACACGATTCGCATACCGCCTTCTACCATAACGTTACCTGAATGGGAAATATAGTAATATCACTAGGAAGCGGCCGAAGTGGTCACGTGCAAGCCTATGGGACCCCGCGCAGTTGCGCGATACGATAAATGGCATGACGGGTTTTGGCAAACCCTACGCAACCTCAGGTCTAGGCATATGCAATCGGGGTCCCGAACCATTGACCATATGCTATCCACCGTAGCGCAGCAGATATATCCGCCTTGTACGTCAAGACAGAAGTACACGCTACATCGCCAACGAACGAGCGTTCGGGAGCGCTATGTGCCGACGTGGTCGGTAGTGGTTATTCCGCCGCGTCCTGACCATGGCGGCTTGTACAGCATATCCAGAACGTTGACCGCACCCGTGAATGGTATCGCTCCTGTTCGCCTGCAAATATATGCGAGTTCACCTGCAAATATGTGCGAGGTGAAGAACCTGATGTCGTGTAGCCAGATATACAAGGTCAGGGCCACACGATTCGCATACCGCCTTCTACCATAACGTTACCTGAATGGGAAATATAGTAATATCACTAGGAAGCGGCCGAAGTGGTCACGTGCAAGCCTATGGGACCCCGCGCAGTTGCGCGATACGATAAATGGCATGACGGGTTTTGGCAAACCCTACGCAACCTCAGGTCTAGGCATATGCAATCGGGGTCCCGAACCATTGACCATATGCTATCCACCGTAGCGCAGCAGATATATCCGCCTTGTACGTCAAGACAGAAGTACACGCTACATCGCCAACGAACGAGCGTTCGGGAGCGCTATGTGCCGACGTGGTCGGTAGTGGTTATTCCGCCGCGTCCTGACCATGGCGGCTTGTACAGCATATCCAGAACGTTGACCGCACCCGTGAATGGTATCGCTCCTGTTCGCCTGCAAATATATGCGAGTTCGCCTGCAAATATATGCGACTTCGCCTGCAAATATGTGCGACTTCGCCTGCAAATATGTGCGAGTTCACCTGCAAATATGTGCGAGGTGAAGAACCTGATGTCGTGTAGCCAGATATACAAGGTCAGGGCCACACGATTCGCATACCGCCTTCTACCATAACGTTACCTGAATGGGAAATATAGTAATATCACTAGGAAGCGGCCGAAGTGGTCACGTGCAAGCCTATGGGACCCCGCGCAGTTGCGCGATACGATAAATGGCATGACGGGTTTTGGCAAACCCTACGCAACCTCAGGTCTAGGCATATGCAATCGGGGTCCCGAACCATTGACCATATGCTATCCACCGTAGCGCAGCAGATATATCCGCCTTGTACGTCAAGACAGAAGTACACGCTACATCGCCAACGAACGAGCGTTCGGGAGCGCTATGTGCCGACGTGGTCGGTAGTGGTTATTCCGCCGCGTCCTGACCATGGCGGCTTGTACAGCATATCCAGAACGTTGACCGCACCCGTGAATGGTATCGCTCCTGTTCGCCTGCAAATATATGCAAGTTCGCCTGCAAATATATGCGACTTCGCCTGCAAATATGTGCGACTTCGCCTGCAAATATGTGCGAGTTCACCTGCAAATATGTGCGAGGTGAAGAACCTGATGTCGTGTAGCCAGATATACAAGGTCAGGGCCACACGATTCGCATACCGCCTTCTACCATAACGTTACCTGAATGGGAAATATAGTAATATCACTAGGAAGCGGTCACGTGCAAGCCTATGGGACCCCGCGCAGTTGCGCGATACGATAAATGGCATGACGGGTTTTGGCAAACCCTACGCAACCTCAGGTCTAGGCATATGCAATCGGGGTCCCGAACCATTGACCATATGCTATCCACCGTAGCGCAGCAGATATATCCGCCTTGTACGTCAAGACAGAAGTACACGCTACATCGCCAACGAACGAGCGTTCGGGAGCGCTATGTGCCGACGTGGTCGGTAGTGGTTATTCCGCCGCGTCCTGACCATGGCGGCTTGTACAGCATATCCAGAACGTTGACCGCACCCGTGAATGGTATCGCTCCTGTTCGCCTGCAAATATATGCGAGTTCGCCTGCAAATATATGCGACTTCGCCTGCAAATATGTGCGAGTTCGCCTGCAAATATGTGCGAGTTCACCTGCAAATATGTGCGAGGTGAAGAACCTGATGTCGTGTAGCCAGATATACAAGGTCAGGGCCACACGATTCGCATACCGCCTTCTACCATAACGTTACCTGAATGGGAAATATAGTAATATCACTAGGAAGCGGCCGAAGTGGTCACGTGCAAGCCTATGGGACCCCGCGCAGTTGCGCGATACGATAAATGGCATGACGGGTTTTGGCAAACCCTACGCAACCTCAGGTCTAGGCATATGCAATCGGGGTCCCGAACCATTGACCATATGCTATCCACCGTAGCGCAGCAGATATATCCGCCTTGTACGTCAAGACAGAAGTACACGCTACATCGCCAACGAACGAGCGTTCGGGAGCGCTATGTGCCGACGTGGTCGGTAGTGGTTATTCCGCCGCGTCCTGACCATGGCGGCTTGTACAGCATATCCAGAACGTTGACCGCACCCGTGAATGGTATCGCTCCTGTTCGCCTGCAAATATATGCGAGTTCGCCTGCAAATATATGCGACTTCGCCTGCAAATATATGCGAGTTCACCTGCAAATATGTGCGAGTTCACCTGCAAATATGTGCGAGGTGAAGAACCTGATGTCGTGTAGCCAGATATACAAGGTCAGGGCCACACGATTCGCATACCGCCTTCTACCATAACGTTACCTGAATGGGAAATATAGTAATATCACTAGGAAGCGGCCGAAGTGGTCACGTGCAAGCCTATGGGACCCCGCGCAGTTGCGCGATACGATAAATGGCATGACGGGTTTTGGCAAACCCTACGCAACCTCAGGTCTAGGCATATGCAATCGGGGTCCCGAACCATTGACCATATGCTATCCACCGTAGCGCAGCAGATATATCCGCCTTGTACGTCAAGACAGAAGTACACGCTACATCGCCAACGAACGAGCGTTCGGGAGCGCTATGTGCCGACGTGGTCGGTAGTGGTTATTCCGCCGCGTCCTGACCATGGCGGCTTGTACAGCATATCCAGAACGTTGACCGCACCCGTGAATGGTATCGCTCCTGTTCGCCTGCAAATATATGCGAGTTCGCCTGCAAATATATGCGAGTTCACCTGCAAATATGTGCGAGGTGAAGAACCTGATGTCGTGTAGCCAGATATACAAGGTCAGGGCCACACGATTCGCATACCGCCTTCTACCATAACGTTACCTGAATGGGAAATATAGTAATATCACTAGGAAGCGGCCGAAGTGGTCACGTGCAAGCCTATGGGACCCCGCGCAGTTGCGCGATACGATAAATGGCATGACGGGTTTTGGCAAACCCTACGCAACCTCAGGTCTAGGCATATGCAATCGGGGTCCCGAACCATTGACCATATGCTATCCACCGTAGCGCAGCAGATATATCCGCCTTGTACGTCAAGACAGAAGTACACGCTACATCGCCAACGAACGAGCGTTCGGGAGCGCTATGTGCCGACGTGGTCGGTAGTGGTTATTCCGCCGCGTCCTGACCATGGCGGCTTGTACAGCATATCCAGAACGTTGACCGCACCCGTGAATGGTATCGCTCCTGTTCGCCTGCAAATATATGCGAGTTCGCCTGCAAATATGTGCGACTTCGCCTGCAAATATATGCGAGTTCGCCTGCAAATATGTGCGAGTTCACCTGCAAATATGTGCGAGGTGAAGAACCTGATGTCGTGTAGCCAGATATACAAGGTCAGGGCCACACGATTCGCATACCGCCTTCTACCATAACGTTACCTGAATGGGAAATATAGTAATATCACTAGGAAGCGGCCGAAGTGGTCACGTGCAAGCCTATGGGACCCCGCGCAGTTGCGCGATACGATAAATGGCATGACGGGTTTTGGCAAACCCTACGCAACCTCAGGTCTAGGCATATGCAATCGGGGTCCCGAACCATTGACCATATGCTATCCACCGTAGCGCAGCAGATATATCCGCCTTGTACGTCAAGACAGAAGTACACGCTACATCGCCAACGAACGAGCGTTCGGGAGCGCTATGTGCCGACGTGGTCGGTAGTGGTTATTCCGCCGCGTCCTGACCATGGCGGCTTGTACAGCATATCCAGAACGTTGACCGCACCCGTGAATGGTATCGCTCCTGTTCGCCTGCAAATATATGCGACTTCACCTGCAAATATGTGCGAGGTGAAGAACCTGATGTCGTGTAGCCAGATATACAAGGTCAGGGCCACACGATTCGCATACCGCCTTCTACCATAACGTTACCTGAATGGGAAATATAGTAATATCACTAGGAAGCGGCCGAAGTGGTCACGTGCAAGCCTATGGGACCCCGCGCAGTTGCGCGATACGATAAATGGCATGACGGGTTTTGGCAAACCCTACGCAACCTCAGGTCTAGGCATATGCAATCGGGGTCCCGAACCATTGACCATATGCTATCCACCGTAGCGCAGCAGATATATCCGCCTTGTACGTCAAGACAGAAGTACACGCTACATCGCCAACGAACGAGCGTTCGGGAGCGCTATGTGCCGACGTGGTCGGTAGTGGTTATTCCGCCGCGTCCTGACCATGGCGGCTTGTACAGCATATCCAGAACGTTGACCGCACCCGTGAATGGTATCGCTCCTGTTCGCCTGCAAATATATGCGACTTCACCTGCAAATATGTGCGAGGTGAAGAACCTGATGTCGTGTAGCCAGATACATACAAGGTCAGGGCCACACGATTCGCATACCGCCTTCTACCATAACGTTACCTGAATGGGAAATATAGTAATATCACTAGGAAGCGGCCGAAGTGGTCACGTGCAAGCCTATGGGACCCCGCGCAGTTGCGCGATACGATAAATGGCATGACGGGTTTTGGCAAACCCTACGCAACCTCAGGTCTAGGCATATGCAATCGGGGTCCCGAACCATTGACCATATGCTATCCACCGTAGCGCAGCAGATATATCCGCCTTGTACGTCAAGACAGAAGTACACGCTACATCGCCAACGAACGAGCGTTCGGGAGCGCTATGTGCCGACGTGGTCGGTAGTGGTTATTCCGCCGCGTCCTGACCATGGCGGCTTGTACAGCATATCCAGAACGTTGACCGCACCCGTGAATGGTATCGCTCCTGTTCGCCTGCAAATATATGCGACTTCGCCTGCGATATGTGCGAGTTCACCTGCAAATATGTGCGAGGTGAAGAACCTGATGTCGTGTAGCCAGATACACAAGGTCAGGGCCACACGATTCGCATACCGCCTTCTACCATAACGTTACCTGAATGGGAAATATAGTAATATCATTAGGAAGCGGCCGAAGTGGTCACGTGCAAGCCTATGGGACCCCGCGCAGTTGCGCGATACGATAAATGGCATGACGGGTTTTGGCAAACCCTACGCAACCTC